>JADLZL010008127.1:0-188576 GCA_015844335.1 Chrysopogon serrulatus | reverse complement strand
TTTCACTACAAGAAATGGTGCTTTACATGACGTTTTTTAGTGACCTTCTCAGAAATCATCACAGAATTATACTGTCTGTGACGGTTCATTCTAAGAGTGATACAATTGTGATGGCTAGTTTAGTTTTCGTCATTGTTGGACATCACAGAGTAATGTGGCAACTCAGTTGTAAATCTATGACAGACAACATGGTTTGGACACAGATGAAACATCCAACATGGCGCTGATATGGCAACTCGTGTTGTACATTTCAAGTTTTATTACACTATCATACATAAATAACAAAGAAAATAAAATGTTAAAAGTAAAATATAGATGAGCGCCACTCGTGTCTTATGTCAATTAAATTTGGTTCTTAATTTATTATTCTACCTTTTTATTTGAGTTGGATTTCTCTACATAGAATGAAAAATAACCAAAAAATACATATAAGATTTTTTTAAATGGGTGGATGGGTGGAAAGAATACTTTCTATTTTCTGAATGGGTACATAGGATTTCTAGCTGTCCAAAACGTTCTATTTCTGACGTTCTAAAAGAAAATAGAAAACAAAAAAAAAAAAACTCACAAACCTTATTTATCTCTACAAGGACGCACCAGTCCAACACACAGACGGAAGTAGTCCGGGTGCCTTAGCGCCGCCGCCAGCCCATGGGTACAGAGAGAAACGTTTCTACCCTAATGAGGGCCGCCGCTGCTCATCTCCCTCCCGATTCTCTCCCAATTGCCCAACCCTAACTTCAGCCTCGCACGACCCACCTCATCCCGAGAGCCGTCACTCCCTTCTCCGGCGCTGAGGAGGCCCTGCTTGCTGGACGGGCCATGGCGGCGCGGTTCAGGCATGGTACAGGAGCTCCTAGCCATGGGCTGGAACCCTAGCCGCTGGCTGAAGGGGTGGGCGTCCTTCTTCTCCCCCGATTGGATCTACTGCGGGATGCCCGCCCTTCTCCTCCAGCCGGATCCACGACGAATCGGCCGTTCTTCTTCTCCCCCGGCCAGATCCATGACATGGCTGCCAAATCCACGACGCTGTGGCAGTGGCTGCGACAGCAGGTTCGTTGTTTCCTCTCTTTTTCCCCTCTCCTGCATGGTGGGAAGTGGATCCTATTCTTAGCTGTTGATTGATTCGGTCTAATAAGAGTACTCATTCACCCCTGCACACAAGTGCGCTATTGTAACTTGTAGAAGATTAGCTTTTTTCTAGTTGATTTGGTACCCAAATAATTATTTACTGCTGCTGCTTGTGTGAGTGTAGTAGCTGGTTTCACTAGGCTAGTTGAGTTGTTTTTTATATGAATCCTGTTAACTCGTGATAAATTTCCAACAAAAATCTCATGATCTATTCAGTTTTCAGTTGATAACATCTGCACATTAATGATCATTCCATATATGTACATGAAAGCTGCAGTACCAAGTTTGATGCATGAAAGTTGTAAAATATTAGCTAAAAGCAACATTGAATATTTATTTGGGTAGATAAGGATTTGGCAGGCTAGTATGCTATTTAACTAGTTGCAGGACAGAACAAACAAGTGAGTCCATTGTAGCTTAGAAAATAATTATCGATTCATCTCTTTATTGGCAGCCTAATGCATACGGCATAGAGCTTTTATGCTGCTGCTAGCAGGAATAGGAGTAGCAGAGCTGCAGCTGTGTTCGTACATCATTCAGTCACTTGATTTAAGGTATGTGATATTTTTTATGAGTATGAAATTCAGTTGCCTACTATTCTGAGTTACTTGATTTATAGTTTGGTAAGTTTTGGTGGTGCTGCTTGGAACAACTAACCTGTACATTTGAGAATATTTCTAGCTGTCTTTTAATTGTGTTGTTGTTACTTAGCGTTATCGTAGTTTAATTGTACCTGTCATTTTGCTTCATACTGGACCATCCTTTACTGTTTTAAGCTGGTACCAAGAGAGTTTTGTTTTAAGTGTTATTTTAACTGAAGAAGGCTTTATCAACTACAACATATCTTTTCTACAATTATATTCATTTTGACTTTGATTTTCAGGTAGCACATGTTGTGGACATCAAGCCAATTGAAGTGCTCGTGGATACAAGTGTAGTTATTGTAGACTTTCTAGAGATGAAATCTTTCAGTTCATACATAGTTGTTGTATAGTTAAACTAAATGGCTATGAGCTAAGCCAGTTTGTAATTTGATAAAACGTGACACCAGTGGGTTTGTTAATACATGAATGATCAGTGTTTGTTTAATACATGAATGATCAGTGTTTCTACAATTATATTCATTGTTTGGATTTGAGCTTTGGATAATATGGGCTGGTATAGGGCAGGCAGCTAATGCATATGAAGGAAAAAAAAAAAAACCAATCTATGACGGTCTATTTCATCACTATAGCTTTTTGCTATGGTTGCAGGCCATGTAATCCATGACGAAAACAAATGGCAATCGGTGATGGCTCCAATCAGTCCACCAAAAGTATGACGTGAGATACATGATGGATTTCTTGATCGTCATGGCAAGTTAACCGTGATGTCCACAAATGCTGGCTTCATGGGATGGGTGATAATGGATGACATGCCAGTTGTTGGGCTTCTTGTTTTAGCAGCAGGACAGGGGAATGAGAATGTGCTGTAGTACCTTGCAACATGTGTAGGGCAGGACCAGTAGTCATAATATAGAACTGATTTGAACCAAGCTACATTATTAGCATCTAAATTCTTAGAGATGCATAGATAATAAGCAAAGTAAAAGTAATACTATTAGGTCATAATATATATAGAACAAAGAAAAGTTGGCCAGCTTTGGTCAGAACAACAGTGCTAGGATGTGGAGATAGTCCATGGAGATGGTTACCGAGGGTGGTGCCACCATCCTAAGAGCCATAACAAGATAAGAGCTTTCAATCAGTGGCCCCTTAATAAAAAGTTCAGAGATTCAGCCTCTTTCCGCACATCAGAGAATTTATGAATTCACAGGTTAATTGAGAACCACCGTGCTAAAGCTACATGGGAAAAACTGAGGGCTCTAACACCGCTTTCTTGAAAGAGCGATCACGAAATGAGAATTTTCGTTCCTCCCTTCCAAAAACAAAAATTTAAAAATTCCAAAAAAACAAATTTAAATTTATAGTGGAGAAAGAAGCTCACTAACATCGTGAAGGGATGGGGCAGCTGGATACAAAAGTGTCCACTACTTCATATCATAGTTTGGAACTAAAAAAAAAATCCAAAATCCTATCCGTTCAAATTAAGACGCTAATAGCTCTTATACGTACCGATGCAGTAGTGCGGATGAGCAGAGCAGAGGCAGATGGCAAATGTGCCTCAAGGAGGTTCCTCGATCTAGAGGATTGGAAGAGTTTCTCCAATATGAATCGTCCGGCCATCTCGGTTGCCGGCAGATGAACCTTAACAGCGGATCCAGACATGAGTGTACATGAACTTGTGATTAGATCCAATGTTAGATCAAATCCGAAGTAAATTGGTTAAGATAGGGTTTTGGTAGCTCGGATTCGCGCAACGGGAGGGGAAAGGAAAGGAGGGAACGGGTGCGAGGGTGATCGTCGCCGGCTAAAGGGTCCGACGAGACGGGCACCTGGCGTAGGGCGGCGGCGGTTCGCTCAGTCGCTTCGCCACGAGAGAGAGATCAACGGGAGAAGCTAAATATGAGGGAGTAATTAATTATATTATATATAATTATATAAGCCGTGACTAATTCACAAGATGAATCTATTAATTCTAATTATTCTATATTTAACATTTTATGTTTATTGTAGGATTACATATCCTAGACAAAATTTAGTCCATAAGATCCAAATACGTACCCTCAACTTATTTAGCATGGCTTTGCGCAATATCTTTAGTCTAAAAAAAAGATAGAGCAGTTCTCTTTTTTTAAGAAAAAAATAAAATCAAATTCACCTCTCTCAGTAAGAAAACTAGATTCTTAGTCTCTCCCCTATAACTCTTTAAAACACGTTCGATTTGACTTCCTAGATATATAGTTTTAAAAACAGTTTGACTAAACTAAAGTAGGGCTATGTCAGTCATTCTACATGGCGCCAGATTTCCACAATAGTTTAAAAGGTTAATTGTCCTTTACAAAAAATATAATTTGTTAAAAAAAAGGTATCCAATTTTTTTTGAAATAAATATCCATTAAAAATATTAAAATATAATTTAGGATTAAAAAATCAAATAAATTGTTTTAACTCAAAAAGCTGTGAAACAAATTTATATTTTGTTTTCTAAAGCCGTACTCTAACTTGCTTTTAGGGAAAAGTATGAAATGAGTTTTCATATGTTTCTAAGTTAAAACAATTTTTCTATGGATTTTCAAATTAAGTCATATTTTAGTTTTTTTTAATGCATATTAATTCTAGAAAAAAATATTTTGACAACTTTGGGAAATTATTCTCTATATTTTTTTAAATATTACAATTATAGATATAGATATAGATATAGACTAGCAAAACATGGCCGTCGTTTGCAACGGGAAAAAATTCTTATACATTAAATTTATGTTAAAAAACTATTTTTTGTGCAAATGTAATTATACAGAATTTATAATTAACGATAACATTGAGGATTTTCATGTAATTTACCTAACACAATGGCACTATGTATCGTGTCGCTTGTCCGCCTTTGAAACTTGCCGCTTCTTACGCTATGGTCCGCGAGGCGACAAGTTTCGTCCTTGCGCCTCATCTGTTTTAGCCTCCTCCTGCCATGCTTGATGCTAGAGACGGGCATGTTGTCCTCTGCCTTGATCTCTTGGCGGCCTCCTTGTTCTTACCGAGGAGGTCGATGCGGAACACGTATACCTTGGAGGTCTCCTTATCAAAACTCATGTTGGTGAGATGATGCACTACTCAATGGATGTTCAAAAGTCTAGGAAAAGTGGGCTGAACATATTACTATTTTGCATCAGTGACATTGCTTGCTTCTTGGGATCAGGCCTTAACTCGACGTTGCTTTCTAGGAGATGTAGCTAGCTACTTCCATTGCTACTCATCAAACTTAGAGAGAGATTGCTCCATTGCCGTTGTGTCTTATAGGAGCAAACCGACGCGTTGTGAAGGGTCCAGGATTAACGTCTCCTCTTGTTCTAGATCGCCATCGCTAGCTGCAGTTCCAAAGGCTAGCACCAAGAAGGTTTGATTTTTTTTTTATGAAGCTCAAAGATAGCTTGATTTCGTCCGTAGTCGTCTCAACTTTTTGTGTTGGTCCGTGCTTTCAACTTAATTTTGATATATACAGCTCATGGTTGTCTTAATTTGCTATGACTGGTTCATGATGGATCCTATTTGGGAAGAGTCTTTGGCTGCAGCTGCAGTTGATATGTTTCTGTCTCCAGGATCGGTTGTAATAAAACTGAAAAAATACTACTATTATTTAATTTGTAGTTAATTTGGACTGCGTATGATTTATTGTCACTATCCACTCAGATAGTTAGGGAGGCAAAACAGAAAAATAGGAATCTTTTTTGGCCTTTTAATATATGTAGGTATAAATATAGATTAAATTAGATTTGATGATAAATTATTTTAAATTTTGGTCACGGATTATTAGATAGAGAAGTTAAATTAGAAAAGGATACACTGACATAACGTCTTCCACTAAAACATCGTGATAGGAGGAAAACATATACAACCTTTTTCAGAGTTCTATGAAAAAACAACGATTAACAAAGCACTAAAAAATAAACCAACAGAAACGGAAAGCTAAAAGCCAACAAACGTGGCTAAATTAATCATGTAGTAAAAAATATAGTAGATGAACAGAACTATATAGGTCACGAACCAAAAATTAATATTAATTGGGCTTAGTCCAGTGTAATTAAAATTGTAAGGCCCATGATAAATAGTACTTGATACAAAGGATTAATCCCATACCGACAGTTAACGGGAGATTGACTCAATTTAAGAAAAGATGAAAGGTAAGCTACATGCAAGAGCCATGTTGTGATCCTATAGATTTTGGATTGATCGACCGGTATGCTCATAATAAAAAAAATAATTTTGTACCTCTAAACTCTAAACTAACTGGAAGAGTACTCACAGGGCCGGAACAAAAAATTAACGACATCTATGGAGTTAGTTAGAGGAGAGCCAGACCAAAAAATGGGGGAGAGAAACCTTTGCCTCTTTATTATAAGAGATATAGATATAGATTGATAACATTTCTAGTTGATACTGATGGTACTAGCAAAATCGGAATGCCCTCCGAAAGGGGCATTGCCGAATCTAACTTCCTTGTTTAGATAGTGTATGAATATCTTTTTTTTTCCAAACAGGTTTATCCAATTATCTGAGAGAATTAATGTGCAGTGCGATTTCACCCACTCGGTGGTTATGCAGTAACATTCTGTTCTTTTTTGAAGGCCTCTGAAATTTTACTTCAGCTGAAAGATCACTTGTCTTAAGTGCAAGACCTCCCTAGAAAAAAAAGGAACACAGAGCAACTCTTGAACCAGCAATGGATCAGTGCCGAGCAATCTGACTCCTCAACGTTCCATGGTCTCCTTACCATCCTGTAAGCGGCCAGATATAGCATGCACTAAATTCCTTTCACCGGCGAGTCTCTCTCCCATGGAAAGAAATGTTGATAGCGCTCCTTCGATAGACATGGTGCAACTCCTCCAGAATCATCATGCTAAGCCTAGCTCTCCCTAAGCATGAGCACCAAGGCATCGATCAGAACAGGCGACAAACATGAAAACTAAAACCAAATAGCGAACGCTAACCCTTTCGTTGTTTATATTCTATATGTATAGCATACTAGTAATATTGTGGTACTACTCCTACATACTACAATATGTCTTTATGTATCAACTTGTGTAGATCTGTATGCCTTCCTCTCTTTATATATCTAGGCTTCTAGTTCTAGCTAGTTATATACATTAATTTCTTGTGAGCATGGTGTATCCTGCTGTTAATTAGGGCGGTAGAGAGCTCGCCATGTGTACATTAAAACAGCTATGTACGAGCTCCAGAGTACCACTACTGGTAGCACTAAACTACAGAATTTGAGTTCATTACTATCTCCATGCCCATCAGCTAGTTGGAGTACAATATATTACTTTACTCCGGTGTTTCTTTTCCCTTTTATTTTAGGACGATTGAGTATATCAACATCTACTATCTGAATATAATTCATGGCCACAAAATCTTCCAACAGCTGAATTTCTCATCAAGGGCACCGATTATGGAGACTGACTAGTGAAGCAAGAAGAGAAGCAATGAAGTTGGCAAAGGTTCTAATAGTCGTGCAACTACCTAGTATATGTAATAAGCTCATGCAGAACCTCAAACCTCCGTAGCCTAGGCTGCGGCTAGTAGCACCCCTCGCACGTGTAACTATTGTTTGCTACCTTCTCCCTTATTATAAATCAAAGCCGGAAAACCGAATCTTTCAAAAAAAAAAAAAAAAAATCAAGGCACGATTCCATCAATGGTTGTGTTTTCTTGGTCTTCCTTCAGCTTGCCAAAGCTTAGGATCAGACCATGATTAACAAGGCCGCCAGCATCTATCAAATGTTCGGTCGCAAACACAACATGGTGCTATGCATCTTTGGTCGCCCCAGTGATGATGAATCAATTGGGCCAGACATGAGTGCCATGCCAACCTGCAATTGCATCTCTGCTCTAGTGCACGGTGAAGCGTGGATCTATCTCCAAATTCCTGGTGACTCCCAAGCCTAGGCTCGGTCAATCGGTGATTCAAACAGAGGAGGATCGGATGAGACGACGGAGCGCTAAAGAAACAAGAACCAAGACAAGCTAGCTAGGCGTCACGCAGGAAGATAGAATCTATCTGCATCATTTGCATGCCGTGCGTGCAGTAGGTATTGCAGCTAGCGTGCATCTTCTAAAACATCGAGCACCCCTACCCTATCTATTTATACACCTTGCATCGAGTTCACCATGAACACATCAATACAATCATGTACGAGCTTCGCTGGTAGCACTAAACTAACGTACAGAGTTGGAGTTCAATAGTATGACGTCGATCATTGGAGTACATCTATCCTTTTTTTCTCTCTGATCTATCCCTAATACTTAAGAGGCAAAATTTCTTGCGAGAAAATTTTTCGTCCAACTATGAGATCGACTTGGTTCTCATTTAGTTTTTCGTTTTGATATCGGATTGAAGAAGAGGAGAAACTAATTAATACCAAACAGTCCGGCCATCCAGCCTATCCTATCTTAAATCAACTCCGTTCTCCGTCTCCTGTTCCAGTAAGACTATACCGAAAAAACAGTTTTCTGTTCCCGGTTAAGACTGTACTGAAGAAAACCAAGTTGGATATGCATGCCTCAGGTAATCAGTCAAATCGAATCGGATCCCAACAGAAACATAGATATAAAATCATGAAAACAACCACCATAAATTATGTGTAAAAAATAGAAGAATCCAACAGGACGTGTCTCTAGGCCGTCCGGGGCACCCGTGCCGCCACCCAGGTCTGCCTGCGCAGCCATCTCTGCGCTAGCCGGCAAGAGCGTCCGCGCGCGCGGCCTGGTGCGCCTACACCGCCAGCCAGGTGCGCCTCTACACGCGCCGCTGCCTCCACGTGGCCTGGTGCGCCTACGCCGCTGGCCAGGTGCGCCTCTGTAGTCTGCATGGCGGGCCTGCCCATGGAGGAGAGGAGCAGAGACCGGGAATCACGTGGGGCGTGTTTGGGAGGGTGGTTCTGTCTAGCACGGCCCGCCGTCCTGGCTCTGGCCAGCTTGAGCACGGCTCTTGTGGTGCAACCTCGTATGTTTGGTTCACTGGCCCATACAAGCCTGGTTAAACTGAGATCGTGTTTGGTATTTAGCTCAGATGGATATGATTGCATTGCACTAGAAATCCGGTAGGCTTACCACCGTGCTCTCACCTTTCTCTCCCCGTCAACATTTCATCGAGCACCTGAGATGCGTGCCTAGTCCTCACCAGAGCTTGAAGCCGCCATGGCCGAGCCGCTCGCTGCATGCCATCGCCACGTCGTTGCTGGTCCGCGAGGATGACGGCCCAGGCGACAGCGGGCTTGGCGAGGTCACCCGCGACGGGGTTAACGGCGCCGAACCCGCACGCACAGGCCACGGTGCCGGCGGCCATGGGCGGCGCAGCAGGCGAGCCCAGCGCGCGCCGTGCGCGAGGCGGCCCAGCACGAGCGGCGCAGCGTAGGGGAGCAACGACCGTGACCAGCTGCACAGCGTCGCCGCCGAACGCGCGTGCAGCCCGCCTTCCGCCCACGCCAGCCACGCCGCCAGCGCCAGCACCGCCTCCGACGCCACTGAGCCGGCTCGCACCATCGCCAGTTTCCTCCGCCTCGTCGTGGCCGAGAGCTCCAAGCCGCAATGGCTGAGCCGCTCGACGTCACCGCGCCGTGCTCCCCGCTCCCTGCTCGGCGTCCCACCGCCCTGCTCCCCGCGGTGGGTCTCGACGGCGGCGGCACCGCCGCGTGCTCCATCTCCGCCGGCGTCCGCTCTCCTGGCCGTGAAGGGGGCGGCGCCGGCGACGGCCATGCAGGCCAGCGTGGCCGTCGAACCGCGGAACGAGAGCACCACGCTCGAGCGCGGCCTGCTCAACGTGACGGCGGCGGCACACAACAACGGCAACGGAGAAGAAGGGAGCGGTGGGTGAGAGAGGAGCAATAGGACGGTGATTCTATCTCACTCGTGAGCACATGACGCGCTTGAGCGAGCCGGGCCGAAAAGAAACGGACCTCAATCTCGTTTTACTGGAGCCATGAGAGAGAGGGTGATTTGCATGGGATGGGCCTGGCTGGCTGGTGGGCTCATGGTAGCAAACAAACGAAGTTGCAGCTGGAGGGCGCAGCCGGGCCGTCGGGCCATGGTCACAAACACGCCCCTGGTGTCCGTGGGAGCAGGGACCGGGGGTGGGGTCCGATGATTCTTTTTTCTATGGCATTCGTGGATGGTAGCCTGATAGGCCGTGGGTGACGGCGTGATGCCGTCATGGGCTGCTTGGGGTGGGGTTTCGTTTTTTTTTTTCTCTCCGTCCAATCTCCGGCTCGCATGGGAAACCTGATTCCCACTCCCAACACCCCCCTCCCCCCCTCCTTTCTGATGATGAAGTGTTTCTACTTTTTAAAGCATCAAATCAGGGAAAAAAATGAATACAGTATATCATGGATCTTGGAAACCTTCATCTTGCCTAATATGCCACTAAATTGGTGTAGTAGTTTTGATTAGGAATAGAACTTATTATTATTATTATTATTATAAAATCTGGAGTAGCTAACGACCTTATAACTAATTAAACCATAAAATTTTAGTTAGTTTGTTATTCAGTCTAATCTAAATAAATGTATCTCTGAGATATCCGTACACCAGTGTAATCCTCGACAAGGGTTGCCGACCTAATAACGAAATTAAACCATGATCTGGAATCTTGATTAGTTTGTTATTCAATCTAATAAAAAAATATATATCGTGAGATATCTGAATATACCCGTCTAATTCTCAACAAGGGTTGTCATATGAAAATCCGAGTCTCGGCTATAATAGTCAAAGTATGACAAACCAATCCTTTCCCGACGACAACAAACCTCTTGCCAAATTTAATAAGTATTAGAATTACATATTTATATGGATTATCAAAAGAAGTTACAGAACTTGAATTCTATCTCTACCAGCATATGGATAGTAAACTAAAATTATGATGTATTTGTGAGTAAATATTTTTACGCCTTATAAAAGAAGAAAAAAATCTATCAAAGTTGTATTTTAATTGGATACTAAATTATGTTATATCTTTAAAATTTATAGAAACGACATAACGTTTTCGTCCTCATTTCCTATCAACATGCTTGTTCACTTGTGATTGCTGCAACAGACGTCGTGGCTCCAGTAACCATTCACAACAACAAAAGTAGCACCTATATATTTAAAGCCATTGCATCCGATCCGCTGCGACTCTGCTACAAGTTCAAGCGAACAATACAATGTTTGGTAGATTTTTTTCCTCACCCGTTGCAACGTACGGGCATATTTGCTATATTTATAAAGAGGCAAAATTTTTTCATATTTTTTTTGGTATGACCTCCCAAACTAACTTCGTGAATGTGCAAATTAATCACTGCACTCACACTCTCGCTCTAACTTTCTTTATCCAAAATTATTAACTAATAGTTGCTACACATCATTAGAATCAGGTCATTGTTTATTAACCGTGGAGTACATAGTTTTGTAGACGATGTGGCACTACTTAATAAGTAAACAAATAAAACAGCTTTTAGAATTCACCTACATTGCCTCTTGTCTACTATTGGGCCAAACACAGGCCTAGGCCTATAACGGATTGGACTGGAGAGAGACTAGACCATTGAGAAAGACTTTCAATCATCTTTTCATTCTTATTACATAATTTATTCTATACTCATTTTAAGCTAAAGTTATTTAGTTTTTCTTTTGGACCACTCAATATGTTCTCTATATATAACTGAGAGCTGATGTCGAGTCTTTCAAATAAAATAAATACTTTACAAGAAAATCGAAATTATATTTATACGAATGGAATTCAATCCAGATATATCTTTCGTTGCAACGCACGGACATATTTGCTAATAATACTTATAAGAGGCAAAATTTCTGTCATAATTTTTCGTCCGCCCTAAGTACTGATGGGATGCTTTTCCAGTTTTCTTTTCCGTTTCCATTACTGATTCATTTTTCTTTTTTTTTTCTATTTCTAGAACTGACTTATATTTCTTTCCGTCGACTTTTTTGCTTCCTTTCAGACTGTAGTTGCTTTTCATATCCTACCTTCCACCGCCCAACCGTGTGACAAAAGAACATTAAAAAGAAAAGGAGACCGTCCGCAACTCCCCGTTCAGCTTCCTCTGTTTCACATCCGCTGTAAATCTCACCATGCCTCCGGGAGCTGTTGCTCCGTCGCCATAGTTATGGACGTGCTGCACTGCTGCCTGGGGACGTCGTCAGGGTGTTTGTGAACGCCGAGGAGCTTGCGGGGTTAGTGTCCCGGCAGGCATGGCCAGAAGAACGCACTGGTGAGCCTCCATGGGCTGTGCGCGAACGTGCACGGCTGGGCGGTGTCGGGCGCCGTGGATAGTCGCACTCCCCCGGCCTGCTGGGCTCCTCCTCCAGTGACGACGAGACCTCGCCGTCACGTTGCTCGCGGGGCTCGCAGAGCAGCGGGCCGTCATGGCGAGCTCGGAGTTTGTGAGACGGGGTCGTGGACTTCCTCGGCGAGGTGGCATCATGGTCAACGAAGGAGCACTGCATGGCGCTTCCAGCGCCGGGTGCACTTCTCTGGTTGCTACCACGTGTGTGCGTGCCCGCATGCACGCGGTGTGGGCGTGTGGCTTACCGGCTTGACTCCTGCGTTTCTATCTGGTGGTACATTGGCAGCTTCAGCGCGGTAGAACCTACACACACTGCGGGTGAGGCTGTGCAATGCAACAATACATAGCTTGTGTGTCATGTCCACAATGACAGCTAGCTTGGGCAAGCCTGCTTGCATTCATCACTTCGGCCGTTCGATATCAGTTCAGCGCTTGCACCAACAAAGAGCAGCACCAATAACTCTAGGGACAAGCAGCAGCGTGGCGCATGGGTATTTCACCAAGTGTAACATGTATGGAAATCAGAAAAAAACAAGAGAGGTTTTCGTTATAATCATCACCATTAACTTATACTATGGATCCATCATAAAACAAATCAAGGTTTCAAAAGTTTATAGGAAGAATAAATTATAAGTAAATAGCTATGCAATGCTCAAGTCTTTTTTTGCCAATGTAGGTTTTTTTTTCCTCCCGTTGCAACGCACGGACATGTTTCTTAGTTATTATTTAATTTATTACTGTACTCAGTTGTTTCTTTCCTTTAGGACCACTGAACAAAACTATATCAATTATAGCCAGCTGTTTTATTTATAGTTTAGTTTCTGTTAGGTATGCTTATGAATAAGCTGCCACTGTCAGATACACAGTTATTGACGCCATGTATACGAGCACCACTGGTTGCACTAAACTACAGGATTAGAGTTCATTACTATACTATATCCAACAGATAGTTGGAGTATATATTACGTTGTACACTCATTTGTTTCTTTTCCCTTTTATTTTAGGACAACTGAGCAAAACTTACCTCAAACTCTATATAGTATATATATGTTAACAAATTAAACTGTTATAAGAATTTAGTTTAATTTCTATTGGGCGTACATGCTTATGAATAAGCTCCCATTGTCAGTTATTGATGAGAGATATGGGAAGAGCGTAAGCTTCTTTATATAGAGACGACATCAATACTTATGATTTTTACCCATTAGAAATAAAAATGTAGTTGTTGAAAAAAGGGAAATAAAACTATAATTATATGTAGAGCTACCAGTCGCTATTTCAGGATTCATTCTCAGCTCCTCTTTCAAATGAAGAACTTTTTCCCCCAATTTCCAGGATTTTTCCTGTAAAATGAACAAATGGACTGGTTCTTATAAAATTTCTACATGGTTCCTATGAAATTTCTGTGTTCCTAGGGGGTCCTTACAAGTTGAATGAGCCACTCTAAAATCAAGAAAGACCCAAGGAAACCATATGAATTGATTGTTTCTTTTAAAAAAGTTGTCTTCTTCATGATGAAGACGTGAATTCCAAGGAAAAATTGGAAGCGGCCATGTTAAGGTAGCTTCTTCAAAGTGGCCCAAGTTTGCAAACAATTGCGGCTGCCATGCCAGCGCCTTACCTGTCGCAGCTTCATGTCCTACAACATAACTCTGCAGGGGGCAACCAAGCTAAACACGAGCAGCAACAGGCCCATCTATGCCACTGGCTGTGTGATGCGTCTGGTAGTGCTAAACTCCTACTTAGTTCTCCACAAATTCCCAGTGACTCCAATGCCCAGAGGAATGGAGGATGAGCTCTCTTGAGACTACTGGATCTAACACCCATATTGGCTGGTAGCTGCTCTGCTCTCTTGATTCATTCCCGTGAAACCCCCTGTATCTGTGCATTGTGCATATCTTTATCCAAAGCATTGGGTCTAAAACCCCCTTATATAACCGGCGTCTTACGTCGCTCGAGAGTATAAATAACATTTATTTTCTATGTTTTTTACAAACATATGCCATGAAGACTCTTTTTTTATCTTCCTGAGATACATATAGCACTAATCTTGCAAACCCATAAATTGTCATTTAAACCCGCCATGCATGCCACTCAACCTGACAATGGAGCTTAATTTAAGTGAGATCTAGTAGGATCAATGATGCTAACCTCTCAAGAGGTACTAATATTTAAGGGTAATTTTATTATGGTTGTAAAATGAGGACCGTTGGTCAGAAGTCTAGTGGCTAAGAAAATAGATGGACCACAGAAAAAATACCGAAAGGTATCAAATGAGTACTAAAATGGCTGAGCCAGTACAAAATTAAGTTATAGACCCATTTTGTCCTTTTTATATTTTTTTATTATTTAACTAAGGATAAATTAGTAAATTTAGAATATAGAGATAATAAACGGAGTAGCATAGGTTCTGTCCATTCATCTTCAATTCAATCCCACGCACCGTTATCCCTACTGTTCGTGCGCTCACAATCAACACTCCCGTTGCACGACGGTCACCGGCCAGTGCCTGATGATGGGGATCCGCCTCCACCAGTCAGCTACCCCGACTTGCGAGTCCCCTGGAGGTACACAGTGACACATCAGGGTGGTGGAGGCAAGTTCCACACGACAGGGGTGCTCCGGTATGATGCAGAGACACACACACGGTATGGTATGGTAGCCGAGCTAAGCATGAGCAGCAACAGGCCCATCGATATCTATGCCACTGGCTGTGTGATGCGTCTGGTAGTTCTAAACACCTGCTGAGTTCTCCACAAATTCCTGTTGACTCCCATGCCCAGAGGAATGAATGGAGGATGAGGTCTTGAGCACTACTGGGTCTAACGACCCCCATATACCGGGTAGCTGTGTGTTCTTCTCTTTGATCCATTCCCTTGCAAGGCATATATGTACAGTGTTCTTATATCTTCATCCAAAGCACATGGGGTCTAACACCCAGTACAAGCGGTATCACACACCAGTGGCGGACACAGGAATTCAGAATTGGGTGTACAGAATTTTTTTTAGAAAGACGGCAAAAGTTTTGCTAGATTTTTATTAGACGAATAAAGAGAAACAAAAGGTTTTTACATATACAAAATTATTAAAAAAATAGAAGAAAGGGAGACAAAGCTCACCACAACAGACATACACATGCATAATAAAGTCATAGTTGCATGTATATAAGATAAAGGCTCATAAAAAATTAGAATCACAACATAGTATAATATAATACATGTTTGAATTATCTACTAATTATAATAAAGGAACAACACAATTTTATCTGACAAGACCGCTTTTCTAATCGAGAGATGATGTCTTTCATCAGCAATATGTATGAAAAATTGCTTCTCAATAAATGATAGACGCTTCAAGTCCATGATTGAGAAGTCTTTTGAATAAAACTAATAAGCAAGTTTTATTAAGTTTGTTGATAGTCAAATGTGATATTGTGTGAGCTAATAGTTTTGAAGAATTTTATTTGGTGTGTGGTGCCAGCGAGCGGGTGTGTCTCCATGACTTGTGTGTCCTTTTGGGCTAGTATAGGCCAGCCCAGCTAGACACAAGACAGTAACGAGCTTTGAGGAGGCAAAAACATATGCTTTTACTCTTATTTGGATCAAATATACACATTGTAGCCTATATTTATGTATACCTATATGTATATACATACTAGCTATAAGTGTTTGGTCAAAATTATTGGGTGTACATATGTACACCCATGTCCATATGCTGCGTCCGCCAGTGTCACACACCACACAAGAGAATAAATAACATTTATTTTCTATGTTCTTTTTATTACAAACATATATATGCCATGAAGAGCCTAACGGATGAACACATGTATATGCCATGAAGAGCCTAGCTAATTGATGGACACACATGTTTTGTCTTATACGGATCGAGAAGTATATATTCTCAGGTTATAAAACTTCAAAACAACAACAGAAATAAAAAGTCAGTAGTAGTCAGCTTGAACAGTCAAGGCATATAGATATACCCATTTAGACCACTGTCTCATCAAGAGAAAATAACCACATATACCTAATAATATTTAGAACCAGCAGCGCATCTAACAACTGGGAGATCTTAAATCATTGGCATCTGTTCCGATCCTCCTGCTTCCAAAGCTTCATGATCAGCATGCAGTGCAAGAGATCTGCAGTCCACAGTCAGCCAGGCAATGCTTTAGTACACCGGTGCTTACTAGAGCTTGCAACTTAGCAGCGCCGCCTGTACCATACCGGTGGTCTACTAGAATCGAGCTGCGTGACTAGGACGAGAGAACCGTGTTCCACAGAGGATGCATGGATCTTTGTCAAAATTCCTGATGACTCCCAAGCCTACATATCTAGCTAGCTAGTATGCTAACATGAACAGACGATGAGCTACCTGGGCAGGAAGAGATTTGCATTGCATCCCTATATATAATTCCCTACTGATCGACAAGCCTAATATATAAGCCCGGCTCAGCGTGGACGGATGATGAAGAAATGCTCTATTATTTTCTCTGTATATAGTTTATAGGACTATATATATTATGGAGACATTTTTTTTTCTAGAACACGACTTCACGTGGATTTCATTAAAAAGTATACATGGAGACATCAACCACCACATCTCCTTTTTATATACAGTTGCACTTGTCCGGGTCGATCGGGTACTCCAAAACAACTTCACTTGATTTTTGTTGTCCTTTTAATTTTTTAATTTGGTCAATGTTGGGGAAAAAAGAGTCTTCTCGTCAGCAGGTTTCCAACACCAAAAACTTGAATTCTGAGTGTCAAATGCTCAACTGCATCCATGCATGTGCATCTATGAGGCGCAAGACGTACCACAAGAAGGTATCACAATTTATTACTTGGGAGGTACAAAAAGTAATTATTATCTAGCCACTGAAATTTGGTACCTCAATTAATATATTGTGGTGACTCTGGTGTAGCGGATTTTTTGGCCGCCACTGCCACACTTCACGCAACTGAGGCTTGGCCAGTGATAGCCTGCAACCAAACAGCCCCACAGTCTTAGGCCTAGAGGCCGGAATGGAGGAGGATGAGCTCAAGAGCACAGAAACTGAGAGTAGGACAATTGAAAGCCAGGCGCGGGAGCAGTAATCACTGTTGTTGTCCACAAATTCCTGGTGACTCCAATGCCGAATACAATCTCGGACCTACTCCCTCCGTCCCATTATAGTTGTCGTTCTAGGATATGTTGTGGATACCAAGAACCAAGTAAAATGACCTTGTATACCCCTACCAATCCTGCAAGTTCAGATGTCCTATCACTAATACAGTGAGGAACGGCAACAGGAACTGTAATGATTATAAGCAAGCAGTGCTAGTTCAGGTGTCTTGTCAATGCTATAGCACAGTTGCTTTACTTGGGTGCAGTACCTCAAACGACATGCTTTCTGGGACTATTTTTGAACGCTACAACGACAACAATATTGGGATGGAGGGAGTAGAGGCTGGGAGGCGGGAGGAGAGGATGCAGCTCAAGCACTGATCAACCGAAAGCAGGATAATGCAACGCCAGGTAGGAGCAGAGCACATCTTCCGAAGCCTCAGGCATTTCCCTTCTATATCTAGACTAGACTAGACGCCTCGACTGTCACTTTGGAGTTTGGGACAAGTCCAAATTAAAACAACTCAATTTAGTCTACCACATGGCTGGTAGCTCCTCTTATTTATTACTAGTAGAAATGGCGAAAGTAAATAATAGTTCTTTAGTTATTCAGTTCATGAAAACTGAAGCATATCTCAAATGCTATAGATCACCATTTGTGCTCCTTTGCACGCCAATGTTCTTCTCTAAAGTTGTCTGCACGTATTGATGCCAATGTCATCAAAGCATTAAGCTAACATATATAGCTTCAGCACCCATGTGGCCATGTATACCTGGTGTCGTCACATGTCGCTATAGAGTATAATAAATACATACAGTATCGTGTTTATAGTGTCAAAGGTATTTTTTACAAACATATATGCTACGAAAACTGATTCCCCCACCCCCCCCACCCCCCGCCCCGCGCCCCCACGCCCCCCCCCTAAGATACTAAGACTACCACCAATCGAAGCAAAGAAAGGGTAGCCATGGGTCTGAATACACAGGTGTCCATCTGTTGAGCTACATCAAACTTCCCTTTCTCCAGCTTTTGCATTTTCGTCGTTCTGTGCTTTGCTGCTTTTTCATCAAGTTTACATGGTGCCCACAAGCCGTGACCCTCGACTAGCATAACAAAATCCTGACGATTCCCAAGCCTAATCCTCAGATGACAAATGAATGACTGATCGAGCATTAAAATAGACAAGCAGGGTGTGAACAAATGTTCCAATTAAGTTCTATCTTCTCATGGAGGTGGAGTGCATGTATATAGCAAGCATCGGTCATCTCCTATTTATAGCAAGACTTGGTCTATATGGTCTTAGGTCCACATTAAATCAACAAATAAATATAGCTTGTTTTGTTTTCTTTTCTTTCTCTCCAGAAAATATGGGGGAAACCATGTTTGTAACACCAAAGAAAATCAAGTATGCCAAGTGCATGTGCAAGTGCTGCATGCCAAAACTTTTGTGCTGAGAAACACCAATATATATGTATGGCATACGTACGATCCGACGGCTACGTTCATGCTGCTAGTGCGCCAGTTAGGATGGGTCTACACTGAAATTCTGAAACAGGTTTACTTGGATCAAGCAATGCCTTTTGTATTAATCACATACAAACATAAGTATTTATTCATGCTCATACTGGTCCCTAGACTCTACTGACATCTGTACGCTGGCATGGGCGATCGAGTGCACGAGGGGGTTGTCACACGCGCGAGTGCGTGCTCTGCTGGGGGCTCCGTCTTCCGGTCAGAGCGCCCAGTCTGTTGAAACAAAGTAGACTGCAAGTTTCCGTTAACATCCATGTCTTCCCGGTGATTCCCAAGCCTAGCTAGCTAAGGTCATACTTATGGAGAATTAATATTGAGTTGCTGAGCAGTGAACAGTAAAGAAATAAGCAAGAACCATGCAAGGCACTCCAGTAGTCACGAAGAGAAGCTCTGTCATTGCTGTGTCTTCTAAAGCATCGAGCATATGCACACCCCGATTTCTTAGTTCTTATATAGTATTAGTTGCTCTCTCTCTCTCTCTCTCTCTCTCTCTCTCTCTCTCTCTCTCTCTCTCTCTGAAGCATGCATCGACTATCCCCTATCCCTATTTATAATTGAACCTGATGTCCTGGCCAAGCAAGTATATATATAGTATTTCTAGTCGGAGAGGCCCAATTGTTGACTTGTTGTAAGCTCAAAGCATGGTTAGCATGGGTATATGTGTAAGGTCAGCATGGTTATGTATATTTTGAAGCATAGAAAGGGATCATATACCTACTTCAAACATTCACTCAAGAGATAAAACACATATACAGATATCCCTAATATAATTAGAACCAGCAGTCCATCCAACACCTGGGTGGCCAGAGCTCGAGCTTCCCCTACCCAAATGCATTGGCATCTCCTCTGATCCTCTAGCTGCCTCATCAGTGTGTGGTGTGCTGGTGCGCCGCAAGCGGCCACCCCACAACATATCTTCACTTTGCGCTTCGCCAGACGCATATGTGGTGGAGTACACAGAGGTGCTTACTAGACCTAGGATCTAGACTCGTGGCCTAGAATTGAGCTGCATGGCAAGGATGGGAAAGTTGTGCTCAACGAAGGATTCGTGAATCTATATCAAAATTCCCGGTGACTCCCAAGCCTAGTGAGGTAATACCAATGGAAGATGAGCTAACCAAGACAAACAACCTAATATAAGCTCGACGTAGAGAGATGGAATGAGATGAGCAATGCAAAGCGCATTCAAGCGATATAATTGGGATGGGATTTGAGGAGATGCTCTATCCTTTCCTCTTGAGTTTATGGATCTATTTCATCTTCTCAAACATGGAGCATACATCTACCTCTATTTGTAGCTATACATGGCTACCTACCTACAATAATGGGGTACATGCACGCGGAGGAAGAGAAAAGTCCTATCCTTGCGGTGTAGACATCATAATTAAGTGTTGTCTTTTAAAACATTGAGCATCTCTATTTGCACCTAGACCTTGATGACCAAAACATGGTCATCACAATCTTAGGGTAACCCGATGATCAACACAGAAGGGACCTGCACACATACATGCGGAATTAATGTGTACTGCATTTTGCTAACTGGTAAGTATACAGTATGTAACAGCACGACGGAGAGGATGGATGGATTATGGTGGAGGAGGCAGCGGTGAGCAACGGCGGCGGCATGAGGGGCGGCGATGCTAGGGTTTAGGGTGGTGGTGGTGTTCGGCGCAGAAAGGAAAGGAGGGAGAAGAGGCGGTGGCAGTCAAAGAAGAAGAGAGAAAGGAGATAAGCCCTTTGGCTGTTTATTTGCTTGAGCTGACTGATTACAATGTCCCTATATTTATAGTTTGGATTGGACCTGTCTCTCAAGAAAGACGAGAATCCTTATGGAACACAGATCCCTCTTTCCATTGATCAATCTTCTAACTTCCATATAATAAACTTATATATTTCTAAAACGATAAATACTAAAAAGGTATTGGTAGGGACACAAAATTAAAGGAAGGCGGCGACTGCTATTAGGCAAGCCGCCCCTCTCTAGCCGCCCCCCCCCGCCCAAGGGCAGGCCATGGGGCCCGTTAGGGGGCCTCTTCTAGCCCATTCTCGTTGTCGACGATCACCATCCACAGCTAGCATGTGACATAGTAACATCACGTTCTCTTTTTAAGGCATCTAAATTGTAATTGTGGCAAAAGATCATTTGCTATAGGAACAAGACCTCTCTAAAATGTAAAACAAAACATAGAGACATAGGGCCCAGCTATGCATGCCGAAAATTCTGACTCCTCTCAATGATAAATTGTCTTCTTGCCATCCAGGTGATAAATAACATGCACTACATTTATTTTGCCAACGTGTCTCTCTCCGAAGAGATGTTAGCGCTCCTTCGACAGACAATGATGCATTTCGGCTACAACCTACCAGGCGACCTGCTAGGATATTGTACAGTGAATTCCAGAGCTTCTCCCTAAACCTGCATCTAGATGCTTGTTCCCTTCTCCCTAAACCTGCATCTAGATGCTTGTTCCCGACTCCTTGGAGCACTATTTTGCATCTAGACGATGTCTTCTCAGCTTGACGATTAACACACAAAATCCTGAAGACTCCCAAGCCTAATAAGCTCAGATGCACATATAGAGACAAAAGAATGAGCCCAACACTAAAACAAACAAGCAGGGTGAGAATAAATGTTCAAAATTCTATCATTCTCGTGGAGATGGAATGCATGTATGCATAGCAAGCATCAGTCTGATGTCCTATATATTTATAGCAAGACCTGCTCTGATGTCCTATTTATAGCAAGACCTGCTCTATGGTCTGGTCCAAACTTATAAGCAACAAATATTGCTTTCTTTTGTTGTCTTCTTTTTTCTCCAAAAAAAATTGGGGAAATCATGTTCAACACCAAGATTATATAGTATGTAAGCTACATTGCAAGTGCATGTGTCTGCAGCTACATTGCAGGTGCATGTGTCTGCAAACGCCAATATATATGTATGACCTACCTATAACTACAATGGGGCACTCGCAGGAACCCAAAATCTCTGTCATGGCAGTGTAGGCAGCTTCTACACTACTACGGAATGCCATGAAGGCAGCTTCTACACTACTACGGAACATATCTTCACTGTCGGCCCATCACTGTTGGTTGCTCTGAAATCGGCAGTGATAACCCTTTACCACCGGTTCATGTCTTGAACCGGTTCATGTCTTGAACCGCCAATGAACCAATATAGTAGGCTGTACGAAAAATTTTATAACTTTCTCATATGATGTCCGATGGTTATTCTATTATTCAAGGCCTCTGATTTTTACTTCGGGCAAAAGATCACTTGCTGCTGCTGTAAGTGCAAGACCACCCCAGAAAATGAAAACAAAACTCAGCGCCGCACTGGATCTAGTTACTCAACTGCCGAGCAGTCTGACTATTCTTGACGATTGATGGCCTTCTTGTCATTCCCCTAAATTTCTTTCGACGAAGTGTCTCTTCTTTGGGAAGAGATACTACTGATAGCACTGCTTGATTGGTGAGAAATGGTACAATTCGGCTAGAGTCACCATGCGACCTGGTGGTAATAAAATGTGTACACCGAATTCCCGAGTCCTCCTAAGCCTCTCCCTAAGCATGAGCACCAAGGCATCGATGAGAACAGATGGGCAACATGAAACGAATGCCAAAATAGCGAACACTATGCCCTTTGTAATTTGTTCTGTGTCTATATATATGTATAGCGGTAGTAGTACTGCGGTACGTGACTAGGTGTCTATCTATATATATATATATATATGCTCAACTTGTAGTGCCGCTTCCTGCACCCTGGAAGGATCATATATTCATAGATAGTACCCTCGTCGCCGGTGCTCGTCGCCGGTGCCACAACGACCTGACATTGAGCATGCAGCTGCTGGGTGACCCGTGAGAGGACGAGAAGAAGCTGTGCGCTGCTGTGGCATGTCGTCTGCAAGCATCCTGAACTATTCCTAATAGTAATAATTTAGTTTCTCAATTTGGGATATTAGTACACCACACGCCGTCCCTGATCTGTTTCATCATCTGGACAAGAGGTTCCTAGAAATTAAAACATGGCCTCGACGCGTTCCAACGCTGCTAGTGCGCCAATGCAATTAGGACGGGTGTACTGAAATTCTGAAACAGGTTTACTTGGATCAAGCAATGCCTTAGCTAGCCTTGTATTGATCCCTAGGCTCTCTACTGAAATCTGTAAGCAAGGAGGGGCTCGGTATTCCGGAGTGGAAGCGCCCAGTACGTCTGTACCAGAGTGGACTGCAAGTTTACGTTTTAACATCATCTATGTCTTCCCGGTGACTCCTAAGCCTAATTAAGCTGATTGATTCGCCATACTAATTGAGAATTAAGGTTGAAGCTGAGCGGTGAGCAGTAAAGAAACGGGAACCAAAGACATATATAGCTAGTAGCAGCCACGAACAGAAGCTCTGCCATTACCGTGTAGTGTAGGTGCCCAGTTGTCTTCTAAAGCCTGGAGAATATATATGCACTCCTATTTTATTAGGTGCACCTTGACCCTGGGAAGGTCTAAAAAATGAAGTTATATATCCGGCATGGTAACGGACGTGATGCTGTGCAGCAAGGAGTGTGGATGTGTATGTGAAACAATCTCCGTATATATTTATCATTGGTCCTGATCGATATGTAAACTCTAAGAAACCTTGCATTTCTCACCTGTTTGGCTAGAGCTCGTGCCTCCCCTATATCCCATTGCATTCGCATCTGCTCTGCTCTGATCGTACATTCTTACTACCTCCATAGCCCCATCGGTGTGCAGCGTGCTTCAAGGGGCCGGCTAGCCCACAACAGATCTGCAGTTCACGCTCCGGCTCCGCCAGGCATGCACGGAGTAGAGCGGTGCATACTAGAGTCTGGCTGGATACTAGCAGCTCCACTAGCTTCAGTGGGCCTCGAATCGAGCTGCATGGCAAGGAAGAAAAAGATGTCGACCATGAAGAACACATGGATCTATGTCAAAATTCCTGCTGTGCCTCCCAAACCTAAGGTAGATGAACGGAGGATTATGATGGAGTTATGGGCAATGTTAGAAGCTAGCAAGACACGATAGGCTTAGCTGGAAGTGGTTTGCATTGCATCCCTAATCCAATTCCCTATTGATTGACAAAGCCTAGTATAAAGCCCCGCTTCAGTGGGAAGAGATGGAGAATGAGCTCAGCAGTACTAAATAAAAAGCACATAACTCAAGCAATGGGGGTGGGAAAAGAAATGCTTTATCATTTCCTCTTTAGTTCATATGGATATCAACCACCACATGTCCTTTTCTGTCCGTTCGATCGGGTATTCAAAACAACTTCAATTGATTTTTTTTGCCGTCCTTAATTTCTTGGTCAATATTGGAAAAATAGTCTATGTTGTCCACAGCCATCCAACACCAAAAACTTGAGTTTTGAGTTTTTGACAATGACAAGTGCTCAACTGCATGCATGTGCACCTATGAACAAGGGAACGTGACAAGATATACCAAAAGTTATCACAATTTATTACTTGTGGGGTACAAAAAGTAATTATTATCTAGGTACTAAAATTTGGTACTTCACTATACTAGTCCTAGTCCATGCAGCCGTACTTCAACACGTGCTAGAATTTTAATAAAAGATATAAATATTATAAATTGTTTTTAGTAATGTCTAATGACATCATTAATCTGCATTTGACTTCCAAATTTATATATTATTATTATTAAAATTTTCAATTGACATGTTAAATTGAAACTCTTGTAGTCATACATCATGGCAATATTTTATTTAGGCCTAAAAATTTTAGGAGAACATATCTTTTTATAGATTTCTAGAAAATTGTATCTTCTATTGAAGTCCACAAATCTTGGCAAAAAATTCACAAATTTTTTATTATTTCATGTTTATTTGAAAAAATGGAAACCAAAATTGAAAACTTATCTGTTTCTTCTAACCAAGTCTTTCTCCTGGGTAAATGCACTAATTCTGGGGATTAAAAAACTGACCGTGTTCTGTTCCATACAATTGTGGTTGCCATGTCATGACAGGATCAGCGCCTAACTTCTGCTTGCAGCAATCGAAGTTTCCATTTCCTATACAACTCTCGATGCAGACAACATCCAAGCTACTCCAATGAGTATAGCACGTGGATGCGCTGGTGTCAGGTGCTAATGCAAATTGTGTTGTTGAAGAAGCGTGAGATGTTGTCCACAAATTCCCGGTGACTCCAATTCTGATTACAGTCTCAGGGCCTAGGGGCCGGAATGGAGGAGGATGAGCTCAAGCACTGAAACTGGGAACAGGGCAATTCAAAGGCAGGTGGCAGCTGCAGTGTGCTCCCTGGCTGTCCACAAATTCCCGATGACTCAAATCCCGAATACATTCTCAGGCCAAAAGGCCGGAATGGAGGAGAGGATGAGCTCATAAGCACTGAAACTAGAAGCAGGACAATGCAAAGATAGGAGCAGAGCACATCTTCAGAAGCCTCCCATAAGAATGAGCGCCAGCCAAGGCATCAGAATAGGTGGCCAACATGTGTACCATATAGTTTATCTATATATGCTCAACTTGTAGCTCTATATGCATTCGTCTCTTGATTATATATCTGGGTTTCTCTAGTTATTATAAGCAATTTCTTTTGAGCATGGTGCATCTGCCATAAGCGGTAGAGCTCACCAGGTGCATATTAGTACAGCCATGCACGAGCATCACTGTACTGGTTGCACTTAAACTACAGAGTTAGAGTTCATTACTACCACATCTATTAGCTAGTTGAGTACATTATTATTACTATACTATCATGTCCATGTGTTATTTTCCTTTTTTATTTTAGGATAATTGAGCAAAACTTACATTCACTACTACAAAAACTTAACCGAGGCGGTTTTTTTAGGTTAACCGAGGCGGTTTTTCTAACCGCCTCGAACATAAGGTCACGGTTAATCGTGGCCTTAACCGAGGCGGTTGGGAAACCGCCTCGGTTAATGAATTAACCGAGGCGGTTACTTTACAAAAACCGCCTCGGTAAATAATTTCAAAAGTTAAAAAAAAAGCCCACCGAGCCCGGTAGCCCACCGAGCCCGGTCCCCTGTGTGCGCCGCCACCGGTGGCGAATCCTCGCCCGGTACCCGATGGCCGGATCTGCTCGGTGGGGACGGATCCTCCCCCCGCCGCTTCTGACCGGATGCGCTCGTCATGCGCCTGCCGTGCGGACAGAAGAAAGGGGGTGCAGGCCACCACCGCCGCCCGGATCCAAAGGGCTGGCCCCCTCCTTGCGGATCTGGCCAAGGCCCGCCTCCTCCTCGCTGGATCCGGCCGCGGCCCGCCTCCTCCTCGCCGGATCCGGCCACGGCCCGCCTCCTCCACGTCGCCGTCAGCACTGGAGAGAGAGAGAGGAGAGTGAGGGAGAGAGGAGCAAGGAGAGATGGAGAAGAGTGAATCCGGCCAGTCACCTAGCAGGTCGATGGAGGCCGCCTATAGAGTGCGTCCTTGCCCACCGCCGTCGCTGCAGTGGTGCGCCAGCGCCGCCAAGCGTGCCTCAAGCCGCCCAGCACGGCGCCGCCACCGCCGCGCACCTCACGCTGCCCAAAGACGGCGCCGCCAAGCCCTCGTGCCTCCCCACACCGCGCCTCCCGCGCGCCAGGCCTTCCCCACACCGCGCCGGAGAGAGGGAGGGAGATGGAGAGGAGAGGGAGAGGGGCGGCCGCCAGAGGGAAGGAGGGTTGGGAGGGGAGCGGGAGGGGACAGGGGAGCGCGTCGGGCGCACAGCGCCGTGCGCGACTTCGCTCGCGGGAGGGGGAGCGAGAGAGGAGTGCGGCTGCGCTGGAGAGAGAATGAGGAGCTGAGGCTGAAACCCTAGTCCCATCTATATATATGTGTGTTCAATAGTTGGGCTTTTTGGGCTAGTGGGCTGGGCCTCATTTTCCGAGGCGGTTATTTTATAATGTACGCCTCGGTTAATCGATTAACCGAGGCGGTTTCCTTAGAATAACCGCCTCGGTTAATATAGATTAATTGAGGCGCCTCAGTTAATGTATTAACCGAGGCGGTTGCTGCGCCGGGGCATAGCCTCGGTTGGAACTTATTAACCGAGGCGGTTTTTTGCTAAAACCGCCTCCGAGCTCATTTTTGAAGTGCCTTGCAAAAATCTTTTGTGTAGTAGTGATTGACCTCTATCTGAATATACACAACCAGGGCTAGCTGTTATATTTAGTTTAGTATCTGTTGGGTATGCTTATGAATGAGCTGCCATTGACATCAGCAACTGTCATATTGATGTGAGATATGCCCATACGGGAAGAGTATAAGATCCTTTATATACAGACATCAATTCTTAGAATTTTACCGATTGGAAATAAATCAAAAGATAGTCGTAGTTCAAAGTTCAGACAACACAGTGAGTTAGTATTACACAATGAATGAATCACACTCATGCATGAATTCTGATGAAAAACAAGAAGCGGATGTATTAAGTTAGCTTTAATTCCTCGAACCGGCTCTCATTCATCGGAGACAGTTGTGGCTGTCACAGTGCCTTAGCTATTCAAGTTGTGCACTACTGATGCATGGAAGGCAAAACCACGCTAAACATGAGTAGCAACTGGCCTATCCATGCCACTGGCTGTTTGTTGGTCTGCTAGTCCTAAACAACAGCTTGCAAGTTCTGAATAAATTCCTGGTGACTCCAATTCCCAGAGGAATAGAGGATGAGAGCACTACTACAATAGAGAAGCGTGGCAAGCTAAACATCGCTATCATGAATTCAGGCCTACTCCCAAGTGAACACGCAACATCTGCTCGATGTTGGCAGTGCAGTGCAACCTCAGCAACGATGCGTGTGGGGTGGTGTGCCCCTGCGTCTGCAGCCTGGACGCTGGACGATACATCGGCGGTTCCACGACGACCTAACTCGAGCTTCACGGTGATCCATGAGGACGAGCGGAACCATTGTGCTGCAGTGCCACGGCCTAGTATCAGATCCTAGGACACAGAACATGGCTTTGTTCCCAGTTCCCATCTGCTAATATAACAAAAACCCTGCAAGTGCACAATGTAAGACTGATGTATGATTTCCCCATGACTCTCAAGCCTAAGCTTCTTAGGTCATACATACGAATGGAGAATAGTGAGCTTTGCGAGCACTAATGAAATGAGAAGCTGTGCAAGAAGGACCTCTATTGTATGTGTGTACTCTCTCTCTCTCTCTCTCTCTCTCTCTCTCTCTCTCTCTCTCTCTCTCTGTGTGTGTGTGTGCATGTGTACTCTCTCTCTCTTTCTCTGAATCATGCATCGACTATCTTCGATCCCTATTTATAATTGGACCTGATGTCCTAGCCAAGCAAGTACTCCCTCCGTCCCTGAATACTGCAACTCCTAGAATCTGTGCCGCTTAAACTTTTTTTAACTTTGACTAACTTTATAGAAAAAATTATCAAGATCTATGACATAAAATATATATCTTATGAAAATACATTGTATAATAAATCTAATGGTACTAATTTGGTACCATATATCTTAGTGTTTTTTTCTAGAATTTTGGTTAAAGTTTAAAAATTTTTGATAGAATCAATAGATCAACATCAGTGGATCATCTAGTCTAATCAAGTGAACACATCATACATAATAGAAGTTAGACCTTTGGAATCCGCCATCAACGCAGTAGGGATGTTGTCGTGAGGAGGTCGATGCAGCAGTCTTGGAGGGTAGCGTCGGCCTTCGGGACGCCACCGGCACCGCCGGGACCGGTGCTTTGGGAACGACGAAAGGCGGCGGCCTTCGGGTCGATCCAGCGCCTTCTTAGGATCGGGATTGGAAATGTCGGGGTGGAGTACTTCTCGGTTGTGCGATGGCCAAAAAGAGAAGCCGGCTCCCCCTTTTTATTGTGGCGCTTTCGACTCGGGGCCGCAACCATGAGTTGGTTTGGGCGCTGCCGATCATTGCGCTGGAGTGGGGTTTCCCCGATATGCTCGGCCAGGGGAAACGGTCCTTGACCACGCACCCCTTCCCCGACGGCTCGAAATCCGAGATCATTTTCCAACATTCTCCCCTTTGATCGAAAGACTTAAACATCATAAGTCCACACTTAGCAGAATAATGCACCGAAATAATGTGATACAGCAACCAGAAAAATATTACTGCAACACAGGTATCGACAAGTGCACTCAACTACCTTGATAGGATAAACTTAAACATAATGGGAGTTGATTGCGATATGGCCCTCATCCAGGATCAGAGACTTTCCATTAAACCCATGCCGGCAACATGTTCATTAAAAACTTTGGGTGGTAAGCCTTTTGTTAGGGGATCCGCCAACATCACTGTCGTACTAATATGCACAATATTGACAGTTTGATCCTGGGTTCTATCTTTCACAACAAAATACTTAATGTCAATATGCTTGGCAGCAGCACTTGACTTGTTGTTACTTGAAAGAGATACTGCTGATTTATTATCGCAGTATATCGTAATTGGTTTCGAAATGCTGTCAACCACTTTAAGTCCGGGAATAAAATTCTTTAACCATACGGCTTGACCAACCGCTTCATAACACGCAATATATTCCGCGTGCATAGTTGATCCTGTTGCTATGGACTGCTTACAGCTTTTCCACGAAATAGCTCCTCCCGCTAGTGTGAAGACGTATCCTGATGTCGACCTTCTACCATCAACACAACCAGCGTGATCAGAGTCTGAATAGCCAATAACTTCAAGGCTATCTGATCTCTTATACGTGAGTAAATAATGCTTAGTCCCTTGCAAATAACGTAAAACTTTCTTAACAGCCTTCCAGTGGTCCATTCCTGGATTTGATTGAAATCTGCCAAGCATCCCGGTTATATAGGCTAAGTCAGGGCGTGTGCATACTTGTGCATACATAATGCTTCCGACAGCAGAAGCATAAGGAATAAACTTCATCTGATCAGATTGTATCTTATTTTTGGGACATTGATAGTCACCAAACTTATCGCCCTTTACAACAGGTGCAGCCGTAGGTGAACAGTTACTCATGTTGAATCTCTCAAGTACTTTCTTAATGTACGGAGTTTGAGATAAACCCAACACGCCTTTGGACCTATCCCGGTGCATCTCAATGCCCAGAACATAAGAGGCTTCACCGAGATCCTTCATATCAAAGTTTGATGAAAGGAACCCCTTAGTCTCATGCAAAGATGTCCTTATCGCTGCTTGCTAATAGAATATCATCCACATATAGTACAAGGATAATAAACTTGCTCCCCTTGATCTTAATATATATGCAATTATCCCTTTTATTTTCAACAAAGCCAAATTTCCGAATCACATTATCAAACTTGAGGTACCACTGTCTAGACGCTTGTTTAAGTCCATAAATGGATTTCTTTTAGCCTGCAACACATGTGTTTCTTGCCTTCCATAACAAAACCTTCCGGTTGAGCCATGTATACATTCTCATGCAAGTCACCATTTAGAAATGCAGTTTTAACGTCCATCTGATGTAGCTCTAAATCAAAATGAGCAACAAGCGCCATGATGATTCTAAATGAATCCTTTGATGAGACAGGGGAGAAAGTTTCATTATAATCAACCCCTTCTATTTGCGTAAAGCCTTTTGCTACAAGCCTTGCCTTGAACCTTTCCACTTTCCCTTTGGAGTCATATTTAGTTTTGTAGACCCATTTGTCTGCCCCTAATTGGTTTTGACCCCTTTAGGAATTTCTACTAAGTCCCAAACTTTATTAGAGCTCATAGATCTTAGTTCATCCTCCATGGCTTCCAACCATTTAGATGAATTTAGGCTCATCATGGCTTCTTTATATGTTTCGGGATCATCTGCCAGGCCTATGTCATTAACATCTTCATGCATGTACACAACATAGTCTTTCGAAATAGCAGATTTTCTTTGCCGCTGTGACCTTCTTATAGGTTCTTCAGTCATCACAGGGGTTGACTCAGTTTGCATAGGCTCAGTTTCATCATTAGTCGCCTCATCATTAGGCACCGAGTCATCTGTCCCTACATTTTCTAGTGGGTGCTCATTTTTGAACTTTCGCCCTAGGCACCGAACTAGAGTCCTCACCGGATGTGGAACCGAGTTCACAAATGAGGCGTAACTATTTCGGGCACAGAAACAAAGTTCTCATGGAATGTCGGTAATGGTACATTATCCCGTATTTCCCTAAGATCAATGTTCCTGGGTTCAGAACTCCCACTTAAGCCATCATGTTCTAAGAAGACCGCATGTCTAGTCTCTGCAAATTTTGTGGTACGATCCGGACAATAAAAGCGATACCCCTTGGATCTATCAGGATACCCTATGAAATGGCAGCTTACTGTCTTAGGATCTAGCTTCCCAATATGTGGATTAAATAACTTAGCTTCGGCTGGACAGCCCCATATGCGCAAGTAATTCATATTGGGTTTTCTACCAGTCCATAATTCGTAAGGTGTCTTAGGGACTGACTTAGTAGGAACCCGATTAAGTATATGCACAGCTGTCTTTAATGCCTCCATCCACAAATTCACTGGCAGCGTAGAGTTACTAAGCATACTTCGAACCATATCCATTAGGGTGCGATTACGCCTCTCAGCCACTCCATTTTGCTGAGGTTCACCAGGAGTTGAATATTGGGCAACTATTCCATTTTCCTTTAGGAATTGTGCAAACGGACCAGGGATTTGTCCATATGGAGCAGCTCTCCCATAATACTCCCCTCCACGATCTGATCTTACAACCTTGATTTTTAAATTATGCTGATTTTCAACCTCAGCTTTAAATATCTTGAACTTATCAAGCGCTTCAGATCGTTCGCGTATTGGAAAGATGTATCCATAGCGGGAGTAATCATCAGTGAAAGTAATGAAGTAAGTAAATCCATCAACTGATGTTACAGAGAAGGGACCACATATATCGGTGTGAATTAATTCTAATAGTCCCAAACTCCGTATTGCTCCTTTCTTAATTTGTTTCACATACTTTCCCTTAATACAATCAATGCAGTGCTCTGAGTCTGAGAAGTCTAATGGATGAAGTATCTCTTCTCTAATGAGACGCTCCATTCTCCCCTTCGAAATGTGGCCTAAACGACAGTGCCATAATTTCGACGAGGTCTCATTTGTGATACTTCTCTTTCGCTTATTAGTGACATCGCACACATTCATCACAGAAGAATCATTAAGAGGCAATAAATAAAGCTTGTCATGCCTAGGGGCAAGACCAACAATCTCATTATCAACCTTAAGCAAACATTTGTTGTTCCCAAAGTTACAATGTATACCATCATCATCCAAACTAGAAACAGAAATAAGGTTTCTTCTCATAATAGGAACAAATAAAACATTATTCAACTTAAGAATGAAGCCATTATCTAAAAGCAATGGGAGCGCGCCGACAGCCTCAAAGATCGCCTCATGTCCATCGGCAACTCTAATCTTGCGCCCCCTTTTGCCGACCTCCGCTTTGTAAGGAATCCCCTGTGATGAATTAGTAATGTGCACAAAGGGCACCAGAATCAATACACCATGCATTAGGGGAAACATTAGCATAAAGGGATTCATCAACAAAAGTAATTACATCATGAGTACCTTTCTTAGCGAGCCAGGCCTTGAACCCATCACAGTCCTTTTGGATGTGCCCAAAGTCCTTACAGAAGCGACACTTAGGCCCCTTGGTACTTCCTTCAGTTTTGTTGTTGGTATTTTCCTCAGTGTTGGCATTCTTAGTCTTCTTGAAGTCATGCTTCTTTGCCTTGAGGAAGTTCAACTTCTTTTTACCCTTAGGATTGCCATGGTTCTGCCTTTTGCCTTGGCCAACAAGGTTGACTTGATCCTTGTTCTCAGCCTTTTGCCTCTCTTCTTCCTGTACACACTTAGCAATGAGCTCACTCACAGTCCACTTTTCCTTTAGGAGGTTGTAGTTGACCTTAAACACCTCATATTTGGGAGGAAGTGAAGTCACAATGAAGTGTACTAAGAAGCCATCAGAAATGGTCATATCCATGGTCTTAAGCTTAGTGGCCATATCAACCATCGTCATGATATGTTCCCTAATGCCACCAGATCCTGAGTACTTAGTTGAACACATTTTCATGATCAAAGTACTAGCCTCAGACTTAGAAGAGCTCTGGAACTGCTCCTCTATATTTGCTAGGTACTTTTTAGCATCATCTGAAGTGGGAATGGCTCCCCTTATGGCTGGAGTAATGTTATTCTTCATAACCTTTACAGCCAACCTGTTGGATTTCTCCCATTTCTCCAGCTTATCCTCATATTTAGCTGTCCTAGAAGCCAGGGTGGCATCATTATCACCCTGAGCTGTAGGAGCAACTGGCTTATCCTCACGTAATGCCAGGTCCAAGTCCTTCACCCCAAGCCATATCTCAAGGTCATCTTTCCATGACTTAAAGTTAGTGCCATTGAGGGCGGTGAAGTTGGTGAGCTGGTCGTTGAGGGGCGAAGCATTAGCTGAAATAAACCAACATAATATTAGTAACAATTAAATAATGTCATATATGTAAATAACCCTACGTTGGTCCGATTAAAAACATAATGACAGCTCTAATTAAAAGATCACCGTTGGGCGAAAACGAAAAAGAACTCATAATCATAATCATGATCTTAAATTCTTAAATAAATTTGTGACATATGCATATGAGATCAACGTTGGTCAGAAAATATATACACATGGCACACTTAAATTAATTCTCCAATTAAAATTTTCCGTTGGTTCCATTTTAATCAGAGAGCTTAATCATAATTTTGCAGCGGAAAAAAATATCATTATGGCAAAATAATCATAAAACAGTGCTGTATAAAACTTAACGAAATTCATAATGCACTGAAAAATTAAAACCCGAAAAAACGTGATAAGCCATGATACGTTAGTGGCTCGAGAAAATAAAACATAATTCATTAATTCTTAATCAGCTCAAAAGCGCACAGGTTCTCATCATCGCAACCTGGGCCTGGGCCGCCATTTTGCGAGAGCGCCCGCGCATCCCGCAGGCCCATTTATCGGCCCGGTCGTTCTCAGCCGTTGAATCATGATGGACGGCTGTGGTTGCTTGAGCTCAGAACAAAACCGAAAAATCCCTCAAACCCTAACCATTTCTGCCTCATCCCACTCCGAGAAACACGGCCGGCCACCTGAGAGAGTGAGGGCAGCGGCGGCGCGCGAGAGAGCCCGGAGTGGCGGCGGCGCGGGCCCTCTTGTCGGAGAGTGCGTGCGGCCCGTCCCAGCGCGCAGCTCCGCCCGAGTGGTTCCTCGCCGGTGCCGGTGAAGACGACGGCGCGCACAGGCATTATCGTGGCGGCGGCGGCGGCTGCGGCACCAGCGCACGCGGTTGCCAGGGCAGTGAGGGCAGCACGCATGCGAGGCCTAAGCGTAGCAGCAGCAAACGCGCAGAAGCAAGGCCCTGAGGACAGTACGGCGCAGCAGCAGCTTTTCAGCTGCACGGCGGCGGCCCTGTCACTGCACATGCCGTGCAGGTGCTCCTCCTGATGGCCCTCTGATTGGTGACGCCGTGCCAATGATTAATGGCAACGGTGACTCCAGGCCAAGGTGAGAATTATTTCTTTGATTCATGAGATTTGGGGGGGAAAAAAATAAAAAATCATCATCTAGGGTTTCGGGATTTGGGGATTTCATCGCAATTTGACTGATTTGCTCTCCCCTCCTTCTAATTGCTTGATCCGAAACTCTAGGCCCCTTAATTGCATTAAATTAAAATCAAATCGGCATGAACAGAGAAGAAATTAACCCTAATTCATGACTAATCCGAGTTAATTAGAGGCATAAACATCATTACCCGAACAATTAGCCCTAATCATGATAATTCATTACTACCCGTGCAAGGTAGGCATAGATCAGAGACATAAACTCATAAACATGATTAACTTAAGCCTAAACATGCATCATCATGGATAATTATCATTAGCAGTAAGTGATTAGGGCATAATTAGATTAAAAGCGACCTCTAAACATCCTCAACGAGGCAGATCCGAGAATGATGGATCACTGACTAGACTAACCCGGCTTTGATACCAAATGATAGAATCAATAGATCAACATCAGTGGATCATCTAGTCTAATCAAGTGAACACATCATACATAATAGAAGTTAGACCTTTGGAATCCGCCATCAACGCAGTAGGGATGTTGTCGTGAGGAGGTCGATGCAGCAGTCTTGGAGGGTAGCGTCGGCCTTCGGGGGCCACCGCACCGCCGTGGACCGGTCTTTGGGACAAAAAAGGAGGCGGCGGCCTTCGGGTCGATCCAGCGCCTTCTTAGGATCGGGATTGGAAATGTCGGGGTGGAGTACTTCTCAGTTGTGCGATGGCCAAAAGAGAAGCCGGCTCCCCCTTTTTATTGTGGCGCTGCTCGACTCGGGGCCGCAACCATGAGTTGGTTTGGGCGCTGCCGATCATTGCGCGGAGTGGGGTTTCCCCCGATATGCTCGGCCAGGGGAAACGGTCCTTGACCACGTACCCCTTCCTGACGGCTCGAGTCTGAGATCATTTTCCAACAAATTTGACTTAAGACAACTCTAGAAGTTGCAGAATTCAGGGACAGAGGGAGTATATACATAGCATATATATCTAGTCGATGGCCTAGCGTTGTAAGCTCTAAAGCCTAAATTAAACCTTTGCATTTCGGTCTTGTTGCGATCCTTACATGCCGGGATTTTGTTCATTAAACTTTCGGTCAGAAAAAGGACCTATGCAAAAGTCCACGAGCAACTCCTTCCTTTCTTTTAAACTGTATCAGCACTTAGAACTTGTACGTCTGCAGCCAAGTGCTAGCTAAACTACTGAAGAGGGCGTCCACAGTAACAACCAGCATTGCTAGTTGCTTTGCACCACGTGTGATGGTCCCTTCTTTTCACACCACATCCTGCATCTGAATTGAAAATGTATTACTGACAAGACAAACCTAATAAGCAAAATGACCCGAGCACTCACACTCGAGTAATTTAGTTTAAGGTGGGAACGAAGAATGCTCTATCATTTCCTGTGTATAGTTCATGGAGCTATTTGAGACATCATCAACCACATCATTTATTTACAACTGCACTTGTCCTTCGATCGGGTATTGATCTAAAGCAATTTATTAACTTGATTTTTTGCTATCCTTTTAATTTCTTGGTGATATTGGGAAAAAATAGTCTTCCTGTCATAAACAATTTTCCATGGGTTTTGCTACGGCACTTCCAAATAACTGTGGACCGTCGATCTAAGTGGCTAAAATAAGATATTACCTTCTAAGAGGTAATAGGAAAAATATTTTTTTTATTATTTTTAAGTAATAGTAAAGTAATCAAATTTAAGGTAACATATCCATCATTTAGATATTTAACATGCAAACATGTGGCCGTGGATTTGTATTTCATGATTCCCAACGTGACATGTAACATTTTTTCATCAATTAATCTACGTACGATTAGATGTACATAAACGTTAGTTGTACTTAAATGTTTTAGTTGTATTTTTTTCCTACAATATGACAAATAAACGTAGAAGTGTATTTTAGTAATTTATTTAAATTGGAACCTGAATACTTTGGTATTTAAAATAATTATTTATTTTTTATAATTCGACAGTAGCATGCAGTAAACGAAATGCAGCTTTTGACGTGATAAGGCTCAAACCATCAACACATTCACATGAATGTCATGTATATGTTGTGCACGTTCCACCTACGCATCGTTGTTGCATGTTGATGTGATCCATCGGTCTCTATGGCAACAAAAAAATTATTCTTGGATAGTATATATCTTATATAGATTTGTTTAGTTTGTTGCCTTTTTCAATTTTCTTTTTCTAAACATTTTAATTAATTAATAATTATTTAATTGTTGTATGCTACTTAAAAATCAAGGGCTAAGATTTGTTTGAGATCTTACCTTCTATGAGGTAAATTATGTACCTTAGCAAGGCCCATTTTCCATTGTCTATGGTATAATTTTCTTGGTACAAACATATGCCATAAAGAGTTTTGAGAAAGAGTTTTGAGATGGAGCACACCTAGAAGCATAGAGCCCTCTCCTAAAGCCCCCTGTATATAGTGGTTTAGCCATATATAGAAGCTTATTAGAAGAAGGGGCTAGAGGTTAGAGAGAGGAGAAGAAGCCCGTGCTATTATTTGTTTCTAGGGCCATCTCTTATTAGATCATGTTCCTGGAACAAGAAAAATGTTCTGTTTACAAGAAAAATTTTCTGTTTTATTAAATGCATCCTTGAGACATAGCATTTGTTGTATTTAACATGTTTGATTTTCATCCAAGGTCCATCCGATCCAGCACTTGTACACAAACGAAATGGCCCATGTCCGTGTTACTACCTTGCTATGAGGCCTATTAGTATCCCACTTGAACGCACAACCACATCAACAATGCAAGTGGAGACCTAAATCTGCAGTGCCACGACGAACTGGCATTGAGCTACGCGGTGATGAACTGATGACCCATGGCCATGAGGCCGAGGAAGCTGTGCACTGCAATGGCAATTTCTGCATGTTGGGGGAAAATTTCTGCCCCAACCTCCGCTCCGGGGCGCAGGTCCCCTAAAATCCACTTAACCTCTTATGTGTTGTCTCTAGTTTCTTTTGTTCCTTTCAGGGAAACGGAACCTCCGCGCCGGCGCAGCCGGGAGGCGCAGATCGCCGGAAGGGGATGCCTGGCGACTCCGAGCTCCGAGGATGGCCGAAGGTCTGAACCTCCGCCGAGGTTGGCCGGAGGTCCGGACCTCCGACGGAGGGAAACCGAGAGGCGAAGGCCACCAGGGGGAGGCGCCCGGTGACCCCAAGAGCAGGACGCAGCCGGAGGTCCGAGGCTCTGGCTGAGCCCAAGGCCCACTAAGGAGGCAAGAGTGAAGGCGCGGATGTGGCCCGGCCCACGACAAGGCAAGGGAAGATGTCCATGCTGCCCCTGGGGAGAAAAATAGCGGTTAGAGCTAGGTCAATACTACCCCTAGGGTTTGATGAGCAAATGTGTAATAGTCCAGAGAGGAACTGTATGGTAGTCACCTATAAAAGGGAGGACTCAGTACTGTTGTAGGGGTTGTTGAAAATTTAATGAGAATATTTACTATTCAAGCACAGCTTTCGAGATCCATTGTCCGAACCCGTTGGGGGGAGAGAGGCATTTGTGGGACCCGGGTTTGGGCGGAGGTCGATACCTCCGGCCAAGCGGGGGACCTCCGCTCACTCCCCAGCCCCTGAAACTCTCAAATGCGACTCACTCCGCCAACATTGGCGCCCACCGTGGGGCGCCAACAAAAACCCAGACATGCCACCTAGGAAGAAGAAAACAGCCAAAGCGCCCGCGCGCGGAGGCACCTCCCGGGAAAGGCCAAGGCGCGCAGTGCGCAGCACCTACGCAAATCCTCCGACACCAGAACTAGAACAAGGCGGAGCGGAGGATACCACCGCCGTGCCATTGCAAGGCAATGAAGAACCAGCTACAGCCCAACAGCCAGAGCCAGCAGCTGCAGCACCAGAAGATGAGCTGCAGCAAGTTCAAGCCCAACTAAGAGAACTGCAGGCAGAAAGGGAGAGAGTCGCAGCGGCCTTCGCAGCGAGGCAGAGGGCGGCACAAACCTCCCAAGCCGTCGCAGAAGCAAGGCAACAAATGGCGATTCTGCAAGCAGAGATACAAAGCATACTCATGGCACAGACTCAGGAAGGGACACCCGCCCAAGAACCAGCTTTTGCAACCTTCGCTACTACCCGACCCCAGGCAGGCGCACCCAGCCAGGGGCCAGCCTTCACGATCTTCGGCGCAGCCCAAACACGGACGGTGGATCAAAAATCCCCACTGTCAGAGGGATTGCAAACAGCGGCATGGCCGGTGGGCTACAAGCCAATCACAATCATCAAAATTCAACGGCAAGACCGACCCCGACGGTTTATCATGAGTTTTGAAGCGGCCAGTAGCCTCCGCAGGGGGGAATGACGCAGTTCTCGCGAAATCCTTTGTCATCGCAACTGAGGGGGATGCACTTGCTTGGTATTCTATGCTCAAACCAAGTTCAGTCTACTCGTGGGAGAACCTGCACGACAAAATAATGACAAACTTCAAAGGGTTCTCAAGCGAGTCACTGACAGCGTCAGACCTGTTTCACTGCAAGCAGCAAAAAGACGAATCCCTAAGAGAATACTACCAACGCTTTGTCCAGCTGAAGGCGAAGGCTCCTAACGTACCAGAAGAGGTAGCAATAGAAGCAGTAGTCAAAGGACTGAAGATTGGTCCATTTGCGGCACACCTAGCCAGAGAAAAGCCTGAAACTATGGAAGCTTTGTACTCCGAGTTTGAAAAATACTGTAAGTCAGACAACGACCTCCGCAAGAGGGTTGAAGAGCAAAATCAATACAGGCAAGCCCAAAACGCAAACAGGCAGACCTCCGACTCAGGGAGGGCTACAAGCAGCAGCCCCAAAGCAAACAAGTAATGGGAATTGATCAACAAAACCAGCCAAACCAACAGTTAGGCGCACCAGCCAGAACGCTAGCCTACCAAGAACCGTAGAGGCGTAACACCGAAGGAATTGGAACAACAATTCTGGCAACAACAGGAAGAAGCCGTATTGTTTTTTCCACGGAGAAGACAAGGGGCATGTCACAAAAGACTGCCCAGAGGCAAAAGAAACTCAGGAAAGGATGAAGAGGAGGAAAGAGACGGAGGCACCGTCATACCAGCAGCCCAGGGAAGTCAATCACACCTCCGCGCCAAACTGGCAAAAACCAATACTGCCCGATATACTCAGCCTTAAACAAAGACCCAGATACACCCCTCAACACTAGCAAATGGCATATTTCCCGAGCCACCTACCACGCATGGCGCCCGGCACCTTCGCCGCGGCTCAAGAAGAAAATCCCAACCAATACAGGCTAGAGCAAGCACCAGCCCTACACCACCCAAGGCCGCCAAGCATAACTTACCCGGACGGCCAACCTCAAGGCGTAACCTATGAGGCATTACCGCCACCTCCGCCACCCCCACCCCAACAGCCACAAATACAGCCAACAGCCCAAGCAAAACAAGAGCCAAACCAGGAAAATCAACACAACCCCCACCACCCACTACCAACCATCAGCCTGATACTACCAATTAGCGGAGGCTCAGCAATGGAGTTCCAAACCAAAAAACAAAAGAAGGACCACCTCCGCTTAGTAAACAACGTAGCAATCCAAGGCCAAGTCAGAGCAACGGAATGGTCCAGGGTGCCAATAACCTTCACCGAGCAAGATCTGAAGTTAGAAAGTTACCCCCACACTGACGCGATGGTAATAACAGCGAACATAGCAGCATGGGAGATAAAAAGAATTCTGGTCGATTCAGGGAAGCTCCCGATATATCTTTTTTGCAAGCACCTTCGACAAAATGCGCCTCGGCGGGGAACCACCAACCACCTTCTCGAATCTCACCTCGTTGGATTCGGGGGAAGAAAGGTGGAGGCTCTAGGGAAAATCGCACTCCCGGTATCCTTCGGGGATCACAACAATGCCAGAACAGAATACATAACCTTCGACGTTGTCAATCTTAGCTACCCCTACAACGCCATTCTTGGCAGAGGTTTCTCTAACAAGTTTGGCGCAGCGATCCATATGGGCTACCTCTGCATGAAACTACCAAATACCGCACGGTGTAATCACAGTCTATGGAAGCCAAAAAGAAGCAAGAAACATAGAAAGAACAATACACAGCTCAAGCAGAAATGTCAATTCTGTAGCTGCAGAGGAATCAGGAAGGGGGGAACCTCCGGACATGCCCAAAGGGAAAACAAGCTTCAAAGCTGGAAGGAAAGATGAACAGACAACAAAGTCGGTATGCTTGGAGCAGCTCGCACTGCATTTAAAGGTAACAATAGCCTCAAATCTAACAAGTCAAGAAGAGACAGAATTAGTGGAAGCCTTAAGAGGAAACAAGGATGCCTTCGCATGGTCTGCGGAAGACCTCCGGGGAGTGTCTAGAGATGTCATACAAAGACTACCGGACGTTAACCCAAGCTTCCGGCCAAAAAAGCGTAAACAGAGAAAAAAATGTCCAAGACGAGTTATAGCGACTAAGGCGGAGGTTCAAAGACTCCTAGACGCAAAAGTGATAAGAGAGGTCAAGTACTCTGACTGGCTAGCGAATGTTGTACTGGTGCCTAAGAGCAATGGCAAAATGAGGATGTGCATAGACTTCATAGACCTAAACAAAGCTTGCAGAAAGGATGCATTCCAGCTCCCAAGAATAGACACTTCCCTGGATAGGGCCGCAAACTGCAAAAGATTTTCCCTCCTGGATTGCTTCTCAGGGTACCACCAAATTTGGCTCAACAAAGAAGACGAAGAAAAGACAAGTTTCACAACACCCTTCGGCACATACTGCTTCCTCAGAATGCCAGAAGGCTTGAAGAACGCAGGCTCAACCTTCGCAAGAATGACAAGCAAAGTGTTGGGGAACCAGTTCCAAAGAAACGTCATTGCATATGTTGACGATATCATAGTCATGAGCGTAGAAAAAAGAGGAACACATCAAAGACTTGGCGTAAAACCTTCGCTAATCTCCGCAGTAAGCTTTAAAGCTGAACCCGAAAAAATGTGTCTTCGCAGAAGCCAAGCTAAAATATTGGGGTGTATAGTAGGACCAGAGGGAATTGCAGCCAACCCGGAGAAAACAAAGGCAATACTGGCCATGACTGAGCCAACATCAAAGAGGGAAGTGCAGAAACTCACCGGAAGAATTGCAGCATTGAACATGTTCATCTCAAGATCAGCGGAAAGGAGCCTACCATTCTTCAAAGCTCTCAGAACCTCCGACAAAGTAGAATGGGGGCAGGAGCAGTCTGAAGCCTTTGACAAGCTCAAAGAATACCTGGCAAACACCCTAAAAGTCACAGTACTAGAACAAGATGCCACACTACTCCCCGTATGTGGCAAAGATCGATCATGCAAATCGGCGCAGTTGTTAGTACAGAAAAAAAAGCGAAGGTCGGAAGGAACAACAACCGCCTATTACGTTTCAAGCCCTCGCAGCTAGCCTAAACTGAACTACACCCAGGTCGAGAAATTAGCCTACGCCATCTTAACCGCCTCGAGGAAGCTCAAGCACTATTTCCAAGCACATGAAATCATAGTACCCTCGTCGCAGCCACTGGGAGAAATTCTCAACAACAAGGAAGCCTCCGGCAGAATTAGCAAATGGGCCACGGAGTCTGTCACAATTCTGCATAACATATGTACCACGAACAGCTATCAAATCTCAGGCACTGGCAGATTTTGTGGCAGATTGGACACCTTCGCAGCGAAGGTTGCAAAATATAATGGAGCAAAGTTGGGTGCTACTAACAGATGGGGCCTGGGGAGTCAACGGCACCGGAGCTGCCGCAGTACTAATATCACCATCAGGAACCAAAATAAAATATGCAGCCCGTTTGAACTTCAAGGCAACAAACAACATAGCAGAACATGAGGCACTCATTCTAGGCCTCAACTAGGCAAAGGCCTTAGGAGTTCAGAGACTTCTGGTGAAAACGGATTCAATGATTGTGGCAGGCCAAGTAGAGAAAGAATACCAGGCAAGAGAGCCAGAGTTAGCCAAATACCTCGAGCAAGTGCGAAGGCTAGAAAGAAAGTTCCAAGGTTTCACCCTAAAACACATACCAAGGGGGGAAAATACAGAGGCGCATTTAACTAGCGGCGGCAACAAATAATCGGAATTGCCTGAAGGAACATTTTACGAAAGGCAGCCTAAACCCGCAACCTCTGCTGGAGAAAGAAATGAAAAGGCGTATACTAGTAACATCGAACAAGACCGGCGAAATAAAATAATACAAATGCTCGAAGGAACATTCAACCCACGCACAAAAAGCGCACAAGGAAAGAATGAAATACGTGGCAAGATCATATATGCTGATAGACAAAAAGCTGTATAAGAGAGGAGTGGTTCAACCACTGCTCAAGTGCATATCCAAAAGGGAAGGCAGCGAGTTGCTAAAAGAAATACATGCGGGAACCTGCGGGTCACACATAGGACCAAGAGCCCTATCAGCGAAGGCCCTAAGGCAAGGATTCTATTGGCCAAGTCACGCAAAGGATGCCGAAGAACTAGTTAAAGCATGCGAAGCTTGCCAGTTGTATTCCACCAAACAACCTTCGCCGTCATCAGAACTCCAACCAATACCCCCAATCTGGCCATTACAAAGATGGGGCATGGATCTGGTAGGCCCATTACCAAAGAAAGACAAGGAGGATTCAAATTTGCAGTAGTAGCCGTGGAATACTTTACAAGGTGGATAGAAGCAAAACCATTGGCATCAATAACCTCAGAAGCGGTCAAAAAATTCTTCTAGCAAAATATAATATGCAGATTCGGAGTCCCAAAGGTACTAACTGTCGACAATGGAAAACAGTTTGACTCAGACAAGTTCAAAGAATACTACAAATCCATAGGCACAACACTAGCCTTCGCATCAGTATACTACCCAGAATCAAATGGGGCAGTCGAAAGGGCAAACAGAGAAATCTTTTCGGCAATCTCCAAGACATTGTTTAACCTTCGCAAAGGAAAATGGGCGGAAGAGCTACCAAGGGTAGTGTGGTCACACAACACTACGGCCACCAGAGCTACAGGATACACCCCTTTCAAGCTCATATACGGGGAAGAAGCAATGACGCCCGAAGAACTAAAACACAAGAGCCTCCGCGAACTAGCAAAGAACACAATGGAAGAAGAATGCTCGAAGGAAGGAATAGAGCGAGGAGGCTGGCTGCCCTTGACAACATCATAAAATATCAAGACCAAACCAAGGCATGGAGAGACAAGAATGTAACAAGAAGGCTGATCGTAGATGGAGACATAGTTCTGCGGAGGAAACCAAACGCAAGTATGGCGGGCAAGCTGCAACCAAAATGGGAAGGACCCTTCATAGCTAAACAGACGTCAAACCAAGAAGCGTTCAAACTAGAGGACAGCGAAGGTCACACCTCCACTCACACCTGGAACACCGCAAACCTTAGAAAGTACTACATCTAATGTAAGAGGACCTCCGCGGAAATATAAGCGAAGGTACCCTCAGCATAGAAGCATTTTTCGTCCTTAATTTCCCTTTTTCGCCACTTGGCGACAGGCCTGCACTCTTTTCCTCACACGGGGGCTCCTTTGAGGAGGTGAGGTTTTTAACGAGGCAGTGCCTTTGTAAACAACCTCTGAAAATATAAAGAGGCTCCCCCAAGAAAAAAAAGAAGAAAAGAAAAAGGCACATCACGAGCAAAAAGGTCAAAAAGCTGCCAGCAGCGAGGCAGCAGACATTCGACAAAACGACATAGCGAAAAAGAGGACCTACTGGGCAGAGCCGGCACGGCCAGGCACGCCCAACCGGACCTCCACGGCAAGTAATCGCCTAGTAGAGCTGGAGATAACCTCGGCCCAAAAATAAAACCTGGAAAAAGACCCTACCAATGGTATGGGCACCAGGCAATCAAAAAAGACAACCTACGCTACGAAACAATTTTGGGCAAAGGCACAGCCAAGCATATGGATACCAGAAAGAGCACGAGAGACAACCTCCGCCGTAACGTAAAACCAAATCGAAATCGGGCACGTGACCAAAGTAAATGCCAACCAACCTCGAAAAATGCCATGTGGCCATACCAAAGGCTGGCAAAGAACCACCTCAACCACCAAAAAACTTAATGGCATTTATAAGCCAAAACCATATATAAACCACACATCACCCCTCCCCGACCACTCGGAAGTAAACAGGAGGAGAGAAAAGAGAGGATGGCAGCAGGCGTTTCCCCCAAGTGCAAAGACAAAGAGACACCATGCAAAAGCTTGTAATCAACATGGCGCAATACGCCAGGGGTAGAATTAGGGGCCCACGGATGAAGGGGGGATACCACGCAAAAAGCTTGTAACATCCCCCTCAAACCGGTTCTTCTACTTCAACAACTCCCACCAAAACAAAACCTCCGCCAAATAGGAAGATACCACGCAAAAGGTTGTAAGAATTGGGGGGCAGAGCTCAAGACTAAAGGAAGAACCTGCGCCAACTAAACATACCGCAGACCAAGCACGCGATGCTGTGCGAAGGTCCCAAGGCGAGAGAAAACATGCAAAAGTGCAAGCACAGCTCCAAAGACTGCGTCAAAGCGGAACAACAGGGCCAAGCATGAGATCAATGTACCACAACTTGATCACAAACGACCGCCGAACCGGCAGGATATGGCTGACCAGAGAACATACGTGGCGCTTGTAAATGTAACAGCGAAGGCAAAAATGCCTAGAAAAAAGAGAGGGAAAAACAATAGCCTCCGCTGAAAACTGTAAGCTCCGTGATATAACAACGATTGACAAAATTTACAAGCGTGCAGCATTCATTACATATACCACAAGCACAAACTCACAACAGAACGCACGCGAAGGTGCGAGCAACATGATACAACAAAGACAACGCACCTCATGTAAAAGCGAACTAAAGGCGGGGTACTAGGACCCCGCCACGCCAAAGAACGGACAAAATCATCGTGGCGGGGCTTCAAGCTCTTCAACAACAAACTTAAACGTTTCATTCACATTGTTGTCGCCCGCGGCCGAGCATCCGCCCGCTAACATAAACTCCATCCCTCATCATAGTTAACGGAGGTACATCAAGCACTTGCGCAGGTCCCAACAAGGCCACCTGCGCAAGGCAATTTAAAATTAAAAACAAACGACTAAGCAAAAGCTACCTCTCAGAGGTTATGTCTACAATCTAGACTACGCATCAATCCTAAGTTAGAAACTACTCGAGCCTGAGCCTAGGCGTCCACCTCCGCGTCTTCACCGGTTTTCTCCGCCGCGCGCTTGGAAGACTCTGGGCGCGATGCCTTCAATGCCTCCGCCTTCTTGGCCGCTCTGCAAGGCCTCGCGCCACAAAGAACGTAGCGGAGGTTATTAAAAACTAAAAAGAACAAACTGCCCAATTAAAATAAAACAAACCACAGTTACCTCCGCGTTGCGTTCCTCGGCCAACGCGCGTGCATAAGTGCGGCCAAAGCGGCTCCAGCAGTAGCGCATAAAATCACGCACAACACGCATAGGCATGCGGAGGGTAGACCAAGCAACCTCCTTGGGGTCCGTATATGTAGCCTTCCCCTTCAGAAGCTGGAGGTGCTCGCACCTTACCTCCGTCAAGGCATTTACCAAGTTCTTGGCACAAGAAACAGCCGCAAAATCAGCAATACCGTCAACAAACCGAGGAAAGTGTGAGAGGCGGAACGCATCCAGTCCAAAGACAAATGGAGGTGGAAGGGTCTTCCCAAGATGGGGGGAGCAACACCGCCATAGCGGCGAATAGCGTCGAGAATAGGCACCGCCACGCAGTGATGGCCGCCCTCCTTCGCCTCATCCAACTGTTTTTGGAGCTCCTCCACTTGCTTTCTCAGCGTCGCGGCAGCCTGCTTCTCACTCTCCACCTCCGTGCGGAGGTTGGCATTAGCATTATTGGCTTTCTTCAGCCTTTCCTCCAAAAGCAGGGAGGCGGACCGGGCATCCTCAAGATTCTTCTCTGACGACTTCAGTTTGAGGTCCAGGTCCTCAGCAGCTTTCTTGAACGGGCGGAGCTCTTTTAGGTCGGAAGCTAAGGCTTGCTTCTCGGCCCCTAGAGTCTCAACCTCCTCCTTGAGAGCACCCAGGGCATCATCGCGTCTCAGCACTTCATGAGAACAGCGAGCTTCCATGGCCTCCGCAATATGATGGCTCTGCGAAAAAGACAAGAGTTTAACACATCAAAAAAGTTAAAAACACAAAGCTAATACCAAACTGCAAGCGAGGGTGAACACAAACCACGCTCTGTTGCTCAAGGTTTAGGCGCAAAAGATTAAAATAGTCCAGCCCCTGCAAATACCTGCGAGTCTCCCCTGTGGGCAAATAAAAAAAACCACAGGATATAAGTTAAAATGTTTGACACCAATAAACAAGCACGAAGAAAACAGCAAACCTCCAAGCTGCTTGTGCAGGCTATGGAGGGCAGAACTCCACCCACTTAAGGTTTCCATGGAGTCAGCTGCGTAACAAGAACACCAAACAGATCAAAATACGGTCACAAGGGAAAACGGCAAAGAATGAAAAGTAAAACGAGCCAAACCTTCGCCCGCACCGCGAAAACTCCCGAACGAAGGTCCGGTGAATGGAGGAGGCTCACGGGGAGCTTGGTCAAGGCCGATGCGAGCCACATCAATCCCGGGAGCAGCCTCACCATCTCGGGCAAGTACTTGAGCAAGGCCCACTGAGGAACGTTAGAAACGGCACAAGCCAAATAAAAGGACAAGAGCAGCGGGCACTTACAGAGAGCGTCAGCACCAGCCTCCGCAGCGCCGGAAGCCTCCGAGACAGGTTGACCAACAGGATAAACGTGAACTTCCGGAGGCGGCGCTACAACCTCCGGAACCGGAAGACCAGAGGGAGGCGCACCTGAAACAGGAGCCTCCGCAGGATGCGGTGTAGGTTGGCGAGAGAAAACCTCCGCCCCTCCTTCGGTACCAACAACAGCATGAACCGAAGCCTCCGAATCATCGGAGCACGCGCCGAAAACACTAGCGAAGGGGGGAATGAAGGCTGATGCCCCAGTAGCCTCAACAGGTGCCCTCTTTGCGGGGGCATGCTCCACCTCAAGCAAGGAAGCCCGCACTGTGGCCTCCGCTTCAACGTCCCGACCTCCGCGGGCCAGGGAAGTAGCGGCAGACGCAGACGAGCTACCGGAGGCAAAGATCACCAAAGCAGACACGCCTACGCTGCTCGAAACCTCCGCATCGCGGGACCGAAGAGCGTGTCCTCTTCCCACGACCCGCACCGGCCCCGTAAAGAAGCTCCACGGCGCTTGCGACCCGCAGGGCTTGGGGACGCCACCCGGTCCCCACCTCCGCAGCGGCCAGCCTCCTCCTTCTTGCGAATAGAAGCAACCAACTTCTCGCCTGCCGTGGTGATCGCCATACGTGACGCCCATCTCCTCAAAGACACGGTTCGGGGACGAGGCATGTTGCCGCCTCGCACGACGGGCAAGATACTCCTTATCCGAAATATCCCCGAGAATTTCTTGGGCCTTCGCTTCAACCTCGCGAACGAAGGCTTCGTCCGTTTTATCCTTCGGGCGAACCACTCCAAAGCGAGGAAAAGGCACACCCCAAAGACCACCAAAAAAACAGAAGTCGCACGTTCTCCAAACGAAACGAGAGCATGTTCTTCGCCCGCCGCCAGCCGGGCAAATGACCATCTCCTCCACCAAATCACGACCTCCGTAGTAACGGCAAAGGCGGAGCGGCGTCCGGTTGCACGCAGTTCGGGCAGCAGTTGGCTTAGTAGGGGGCGCGATGGAGTAGCGTGGCTCCAGCTGAGTCATCACAGAAGTGAAGGGATAGCGGGTCACCTTCTTGCCGTCGGCCTCCTCACTGGTATAGCCGGGAGTCCTCACGTAGAACCAATGCAAGGTCCAATCCTTGTCCCATTTGTTCTTCTGGCAGCGATCTAAAAGCTCCAGCCTCGGTTCGGCCTGCTTTAAACTTAGGGAAGAATGAGCAGCTACCGTATTGGCAAACAGCGCCGTCCAACTTCTTGTGTTGTTTCTGCAGCTCGTAGTATTGACAAAAGCTGTCAATGTCCGGTGGAGCTCCGTAAGACTCACAAGCCCATGCAAACTTGCTAAGGGCAGCAATTCCGTTGGGGGTGAGCTGATGTATCTGTACATTAAACTCGTCTAGAACATCCCTCAAAAATCTGCGGGGAACGAAGCGAAGGCCGCAAGTGAAGAAGTCACGGAACACCACCGCATAATCCTTACCGGGAGGCTCAGGGATGACCTCCCGGCCAGGAAGCACCGCCTTGTCCTTCTCAAACCAGCCTTCGGTCACCATGTGGTCCAGCATCATCTTGTTGACGACGCTACGACCAATCTCATAGGTGATATTATCATTCTTGCCAGCCATCTCCAGGGAAGGACTCGGAGGTACCAAATCAGCAAGCGAAGCCTCGACGTCAGAAAGAGTTTCTTCAAAGTCCTGGGCCTTCGCACTGTCTACCATGCAATCTTCAAAGCAGCGAGACCACCCACTGGCTCTAACGCAAAGCAAGCGGGAGTAAGGACCCGAGAATGAGGCCCTAAGCGGAGGTGGAGGAAGCTTGGAAGGCACAACTGTAGTGGAAGCGAAGGCAAGTAAGCCAGCAGTACAGCAAGCATGGCCCGCGCACCCTTTATATAGGCGCTGGGGGGGGGGCCTCCGAGGGCCGGAAGACAAACCGTCAAATCAAGTCACGTCGCACGACGCACCAACCAGCAGGTGACACGTGGGCGGCGCGCGGAATTCCAAAGGGGGGAAGGGGGACCTCCGCCGTAGGAGCGGGAGGCTAAAGAGGACGTTGGCCTACCTGCGCTAGCCCAAGTGCTCTAGGGGGGAATGTTGGGGGAAAATTTCTGCCCTAACCTCCGCTCCGGGGCGCAGGTCCCCTATAATCCACTTAACCTCTTATGTGTTGTCTCTAGTTTCTTTTGTTCCTTTCAGGGAAACGGAACCTCCGCGCCGGCGCAGCTGGGAGGCGAAGATCGCCGGAAGGGGATGCCTGGCGACTCAGAGCTCCGAGGATGGCTGAAGGTCTGAACCTCCGCCGAAGGTGGCCGGAGGTCTGGACCTCCGACGGAGGGAAACCGAGAGGCGAAGGCCACCAGGGGGAGGCGCCCGGTGACCCCAAGAGCAGGATGCAGCCGGAGGTCCGAGGCTCTGGCTGAGCCCAAGGCCCACTAAGGAGGCCAGAGTGAAGGCGCGGATGTGGCCCGGCCCACGACAAGGCAAGGAAAGATGTTCATGCTGCCCCTGGGGAGAAAAATAGCGGTTAGAGATAGGTCAATACTACCCCTAGGGTTTGATGAGCAAATGTGTAATAGTCCAGAGAGGAACTGTATGGTAGTCACCTATAAAAGGGAGGACTCAGTACTGTTGTAGGGGTTGTTGAAAATTTAATGAGAATATTTACTATTCAAGCACAGCTTTCGAGATCCATTGTCCGAACCCGTTGGGGGGAGAGAGGCATTTGTGGGACCCAGGTTTGGGCGGAGGTCGATACCTCCGGCCAAGCGGGGGACCTCCGCTCACTCCCCAGCTCCTGAAACTCTCAAGTGCGACTCACTCCGCCAACACTGCAAGCATCGTCCTAGAGACCTAGACTACTCCTAATTTACTTTCTCAGCTTGGGATACTATACCACTCCATCCCCGTACTGTTCCTCGTCTGGAAAAGATGTTCCTAGAACATGGCAATACTAATCTAATTCTTCCCTGTGGCTCCCAAGCCTAAGCTAAGGTCATACGGATGGAGAATTAATATTGAGCTGCTGAGCAGTAAGCAGTAAAGAAACGAGAAAGAACCAAGACAAGCTAGTAGGCATGCAGCTAGCTTCTCTTCTAAAACATCGAGCATGCACCCATATTCTTATACTAGGCTACTAGCTGCACTGCACTTGGACCCTGGGAAGGTCTAAAACATGAAGTTATTTCAGAACATGAAGCGTAGTGCAAACTACCTCCTTAGCCCCATCGGTTTGCAGTGCGTGCTTTCCAGGGGCGCCGCTGGCCTGCAACAGATACCCGCAGTTCACGCTCCGCCAGGCATGCACGTATCAGTACAGCGGTGCATAGTCTGGATACTAGCAGCGACAGCTTGGGTGGCCTCGAAGCGAGCTGCATGGCGAGAAAGAAAAATTTGTCGACCATGAAGGATGCATGGATCTATGTCAAAATTCCTGCTGCCTCCCAAACTAACGCCTTGTTCGGTTTGCAAATAATTTGCAACCGATGAATAGTAACGTTTCGTTTGTATTTGACAAATATTGTCCAATCATGGCCCAACTAGGCTCAAAGGATTCGTCTCGTGATTTATAACTAAACTGTGTAATTAGTTATTTTTTTTACTAACATTTAATACTCCATATATATGGGTAGAAATTGATGTGATGGAGAGAGAATGGAAAAATTTGGAACTTTGATGCAAACCGAACAAGGCCTAAGGTAACATGAACGGAGGATATGATTGAGTTATGGGCAATAATGCTAGAAGCTAGCAAGACAAGCTAGGCTCAAAGCGGTTTGCATTGCATCCCCAATTCCCTATTGATTGACAAGCCTAATATAAGCCTGGCCGGCTCAGTGCAAAGAGATGGAGAATGAGCTCAGCAGTACTCAACAAAAAGCACATCAACTCAATAATGGGGGTTTGGGAATTGAAGAAATGCTTTATCATTTCCTCTGTAGTTCATAGGCAATATATATTGAGACATCAACCACCACATGTCCTTTTCTGTCAGTTCGACTGGGTACTCAAAACAACTTCACTTGATTTTTTTTGCGTCCTTTTATTTCCTTGGCCATTATTAGGAAAAATAGTCTTCCTGCCCAGCCGCCATCCAACACCAAAAACTTGAACTCTGACAGTTTCAAGTGCTCAACTGCATGCATGTGCACCTTTGAACAAGTGAACGTGGCAAGATATACAACAAGGTATCACAATTTATTACTTGGGAGGTACAAAAAGTAGTTATTATCTAGTACTGAAATTTGGTACCTCACTTAATATACTATAGTCCATGCAGCTGTACTTCTACACTTGCTAGAGTTTTAATATATTAGAAATTTTGTTTTTAGTAATTTCTAATGACATCATTAAAATCTGCATTTTGACTTCCAAATTTATATATTATTATTATTTACAATTTTTAATTGACTTGTTAAATTGAAACTCTTGGAGTCATACATCATGGTAATATTTTATTTAAGTCTACTTTTATAGAGTTCTAGAAAATTGTATCTTATGTTGAAGTCTACAAATCTCGGCAACATTTCACAAATTTTGGTAATTTTAGGTGTATCTGGAAAAAATTGGAAACCAAAATTGAAAGCCTGTCCCTGTCTGTTTCTTCTAACCAAGCCTTTCTCCAGGGCAAATGCATTAATTCTGGGATTAAAAAACCGATCGTGTTCTGTTTCATAGAATTGTGTTTGCCACATGTCATGATAGGATCAGCGCCTAACTTGCTGCTTGCAGCAGTCTAAGTTGCAGTTTCCTATACATCTCTCGATGCAGACAGCATCCAAGCTACTCCAATGAGTACAGCACGTGGATGTGTGCCGGTGTCTGGTGCTAGTGCAGCTTGTGTTGTTGAAGATGCATGTCTGGTGCTAGTGCAGCTTGTGTTGTTGAAGATGCATTGATAGTTGTCCACAAATTCCAGGTGACTCCAATGCTAAATACAATCACAGTCCTAGAGACCGGAATTGAGGAGGATGAGCTCATGAGCACTGAAACTAGGAGCAGGACAATTCAAAGCCAGGCAGGAGCACTGTAGACCGCCGTTGTCAAATTCCCGATGACTCCAATCCCGAATACAATCTCAGGCCTAGAGGCTGGAATTGAGGAGAGGATGAGCTCATGAGCGCTGAAACCGAAAGCAGGAAAATGCAAAGCCAGGTGGGAGCAGTGCACATCTTCTCTAGCCTCCCATAAGCATGAGCGCCAGCCAAGAGGCACCAGAACAGGTAGCCAACATGTGTACCATATAGTACATCTATATATGCTCAACTTGTAGTTCCATATGAATTCGTCTATTTATATATCTGGGCTTCGTCTCTAGTTATTATAAGAAATTTCTTTTGAGCATGGTGCATCTGCCATAAGCAGTAGAGCTCACCATGTGCACATTAGTACAACCATGTGTACGAACATCACTGGTTGCACTTAAACTACAGAGTTAGAGTTCATTACTACCACATCTATCAGCTAGTTATCTATCAGCTAGTTTGAGTACATTATCACTATACTATCACGTACATGTTTTTCTTTTCCCTTTTATTTTAGGATAGTTGAGCAAAACTTACATCAACCTCTCTATATCTGAAATACAACCAGGGCCAGCTGTTATATTTAGTTTAATTTCCGGTGGGCATGCTTATGAACGAACCCATCAGTAGCTCTCATATTGATGTGAGATATGTCGACAATATGGCAAGAGTATAAGATCCTTTATATATAGACATCAATACTTAGGATGTTTACCCACGGGAAAAGATAGTCGTAGTTCAGACAACAGTGAGCTAGTAGTATATGCGCAAAGAATGAATCGTACTAATGCATGAATTCTGATGAATTACAAGAAGCGGACGTCTTAAGTTAGCTTCAATTCCTCGAACCGGCTCACAGTGTTGAGGCTGTCACAGTGCCTTTAGCTATTCAAGTTGTGCACTATACTACTACTCATGCTGTCATACACACGGAAAGCAACCAAGCTAAACATGAGCAGCAGCTCGCCTATCTATATCCCATTGGCTGTTTGTTGTGTTGCGTGTGCTATTAGTCCTAATTAAACAACAGCTTGCAAGTTCTCAACAAATTACTGGTGACTCCAATACCCAGAGGAATGGAGAGGATGAGAACGAGAAGCATGGCAAGCTAAACATCGCTATCAGGAATTCAGGCTTTTTCATTCCTAGGTGAACGCGCAACACTCAGTCGACGCTGGCAGTGCAGTGCAAGCTCATCAAGGATGTGCGTGGAGTGTAGTGCCCCTTCCTGCAGCCCGGACGCGCGCGGGCCGGGCGACGATTTGGTGCTGCCACGATGACCTGCAATCGATCTGCACGGTGATCCATGAGGACGAGCGTAAGCTATGCGCTGCAGTGCCACGGCCTTGAATCTGATCCTAGGACACGGAACATGGCCTGGTCCTGAGTTCCCGTCTGCTAATATAACTAAGACCCTGCTTGGTCTCCATGTATGACTGATCTGTGTCTTCCCAGTGACTCCCAAGCCTAAGCTAATAAGGTCATACGAATGGAGAATAATAATCAGCTGTGCAGGAGGGACCTCTAGTGTATGTGTACTCTCTCTTTCTCTATCACTCTGTCTATATGTGTATGTACGTGTACGTACTCTCTCTCTCTCTCAAGAAAGCATCGACTATCTCCAATCTCTATTTATAATTGGAACTGATGTCCCAGCCAAACAAGTATATAGATATGGATGTTCTAGTCAGTGACTCCCACATTTACTCCCACGTTCGTATGTATGGGTTCTCTTCTCTCCAGACGAGACGCGTCAGTTTCATCATTAGCGGGTTACGTGAGTGGACCCGTTACTTAAAAGTATGAACATAAGTCCTACTTTTTGGCTAAAATTGCGGTTGGATGAATCTCATCGATCACCTCATTTATATTCGCGACGTCTACCAGCATCGAGACGGAGGCTAGCCTGTGCAGGTGTGTGGCGGCGGCGGCCCGATCAGCGGCGCATGGCCACCCCTCCACCGCCGGCAGCCCGAATTGGATCAAGGGGCAGCAGCTTCGACGTTGGCACAGGCCGTGCTCACATCCGCTCCCCTCCCTCTCCGACGCAAGGTTTACAATACTAGTATAAAAAAAATTCAGCCCCAGCGATGTATGCGAAATTTCAGGAATTTCGGATCAAATTTAAACAAATTTAAATTGATTTTAAGAAAATGGCATCATTTTATTAAAAAAACTCTTCAATCCATTGTACATCACAAATTTATATAGCACCAACTAATAAGCAATTTAATATATCACAATAGTAAACCAACACTAATACAGTGGATGCTAACATGTCTACATCCGCGTGAACATGCAACTAGCTAGCGATGCAATGCATTGTCACCTGCTCCTTCCACCTCGGCAACCTCATCCACGTGCATGCATGGAGTACAGCGATGCTTACTAGAGCCGAATGGATTGAAGCAGTGCCTGGACCAGTGGCGTAGAATCGAGCTGTTTAGCGAGGACAAGAAAGCCGCGTGATCCATGAAGAAGAAGGATGCACTGATCCATCTCAAAATTCCCGGCGACTTCCAAGCCTAACATAGGGTAATACGAACGGAGGATGAGAGCTGGGAACTAGAGAGACATACTAGAAACAAGGCAATTAGCTAGACAGGAAGAGATTTGCATCATCCCTAATTTCATACTGACAAGCCTAATATAAGCTCGGCACACAGAGCTCGAGAGACTAAGCCAGCCACACACTATAAACAAAAGCACGTGTAAAAGCAAGAGAACAGCAGGAGCCTGCGCGCACGTGCACACGGGTAGGCCACGACAGCAAAAAAACGTTGTGCCCTACAATTGGAGTGTAAACTGCGGTCAATCGCCTTGATATTCAGTGGCTCTTTAGAGGGATGTTTCACTCTGTGATTTAGTTACATTGACGTCGTGGGTCTCACCTCTAGACGAGTTCTTAGTCCCTGTGTGGCTCTCCATGACGCAACTAGCTCGTATTGAACCCTTTTTCCTCGCTGCAAAAATATCTCCCGGTGACTTCCAAGCCTAATATGCGGTAACACAAATGGAGGATGAGCTAGCTGCTCGGTATAGAGACTATGAGAAGCAAGACAAAGCTAGGAAGGAAGAGATTTGTATCCGTAATTTCCTACAGAAAAGCCTAATATAAGCTCAGCGCATAGAGCTCGAGACTGTGCCAAGCACTATATAAATAAAATCACATTCAAGCAATTTGGGGTTGGAAGAAATCCTCTATCATTTCCTTTGTAGTTCATGCATGGGGCTATATATTGAGACATCAACCACATCTTCCTTTTTATAGATGCACTTGTCGGTTCCATTTGGTACTCTACATAAAGCAATTTATTAATAACTTGATTTTGCCATCGTTTTGTTCAGTCGGATATTGGGGAAAGTCTTCTTGTAGTCATCCAACGCCAAAATCATGAAGTCTGATGGTGTCAAGTGCTCAGCTGCATGTGCACATATGAACAAGGGAATGTGCCAAGATGTAGATTTATAACATGACAGGTACAAAAATTTAGTACCTACTAGGTACTGAAATTTGGTACGTATAGCACGTGGATGCGCGCTGGTGTCTGGTGCTAGTGTAGCTTGTGTTGCTGAAGATGCATTGGTAGTTGTCCACAAATTCCAGGTCACTCCAATGCCAAATACAATCTCAGTCCTAGAGGCCGGAATTGAGGAGGATGAGCTCATGAGCACTGAAACTGGGAGCAGGACAATTCAAAGCCAGGGAGGACCACTGTGGACGGCGGTTGTCCACAAATTCCCGATGACTCCAATCCCGAATACAATCTCAGGCCTAGAGGCTGGAATTGAGGAGAGGATGAGCTCATGAGCGTTGAAACCGAAAGCAGGAAAATGCAAAGCCAAGTAGGAGCAGGGCACATCTTCCGTAGCCTCCCATAAACACGAGCGCCAGCCAAGGCATCAGAACAGGTGGCCAACATGTGTACCATATAGTATACATCTATATATGCTCAACTTGTAGCTCCATGTGCATTCATCTCTTTATATATTTGGGCATCTCTAGTCATTATAAGCAATTTCTTTTGAGCATGGTGCATCCGCCATAAGCAGAGCTCACCACCATGTGCACATTAGTACAGCCATGTATGAGCATCACTGGTTGCACTTAAACTTCATAACTACCACATCTATCAGCTAGTTTGAGTACATTATCACTATACTATCATGTCCATGTGTTTCTTTTCCCTTTTATTTTAGGATAATTGAGCAAAACTTACATCAACCTCTCTATATCTGAATATACAACCAGGGCCAGCTGTTAAATTTAGTTTAATTTCTGCTGGGCATGCTTATCAGTAGCTGTCATATTGATGTGAGATATGAAAATATGGCAAGAGTAGAAGATCCTTTATATACAGACATCAATACTTAGGATGTTTAACCATGGCAAAAAAAGTCGTAGTTCAGACAACAGTGAGCTGGTATATACGCCATGAATGAATCACACTCATGCATGAATTCTGATGGATTACAAGAAGCGGACGTCTTAAGTTAGCTGCAATTCCTCGAACTGGCTCACATTGTTGTGGCTGCCACAGTGCCTTAGCTATTCAAGTTGGGCACTACTACTCATGCTGTCATACACGGAAAGCAACCAAGCTAAACATGAGCAGCAACTCGCCTATCTATATGCCATTGGCTGTTTGTTGTGTTGTGTCTGTTAGTCCTAATTAACAACAGCTTGCAAGTTCTCACCAAATTACTGGTGACTCCAATACCCAGAAGAATTGAGGATGAGAGCACGACTGGAACGAGAAGCATGGCAAGCTAAACATAGCTATCAGGAATGCAGGCCTATTCATTCCTAGGTGAACGCGCAATACTGCTCGACGCTGGCAGTGCAGTGCAACCTCATCAACGACCTGCTTGGAGCGCTGTGCCCCTTCCTGCAGCCTGAGCGCTGGATGCCGCTTCGGCTGTGCCACGATGACCTGCAATCGATCTTCACAGTGATCCATGAGGACGAGCGGAACCTTTGCGCTGCAGTGCCACGGCCTAGAACCTGATCCTAGGACACGGAACATGGCCTTGTCCTGAGTTCCCGTCTGCTAATATAACTAAGACCCTGCCTGATCACCATGCAAGACTGATCTGTGTCTTCCCAGTGACTCCCAAGCCTAAGCTAATAAGGTCATACGAATGGAGAATAATAATCAGTTGTGCAGGAGGGACCCCTAGTGTATGTGCACTCTACTCTACTCTACTTTCTCTCTCTCTCAAGGAAGCATCGACTCTCTAATCTCTATTTATAATTGGAAGTGAGATGTCCCAGCCAAGCAAGTATATATAAATGGATGTTCTAGCCAGTGACTCCCACATTTACTCCCACGTTCGTATGTATGGGTTCTCTTCTCTCCAGACGAGACGCATCAGGTTCATCATTAGCGGGTTACGTACGTGAGTGGACCCGTTACTTAAAAGTATGAAAATAAGTCCTACTTTTTTGGCTAAAATTGTGGTTGGAGGAATCTCATCGATTCACCTCATTTATATTCGCGACGTCTACCAGCATCGAGACACGGAGGCCAGCCTGTGCAGGTGTGTGCCTAGCAGCGGCGGCGGCGGCCCGATCGGTGGCGCATGGCCACCCCTCCACCGCCGGCAGCCCGAATTGGATCAAGGGGCAGCAGCTTCAACGTCGGCGCAGGCCGTGCTCACATAACAGCGGCCCAAGGCAAGCGTGACCAATAATACTACGGTGGACAGCTCCATCTGTGGATCGGGCCAAATTTGCTCGAGTCTAATTTTTCAATTAAAGCCTACAATTTAAACACAAAACAACACTCAAAAACAAACTCACTTCACACTTTCGTCGCTGCTCTCCGGTTGACCATTACATGTGTTGGAGTTGTTCCAAATTCGACCGAATTTCCAGTCGTGGACCGGAAATTCCGGTAAGCCGGAGGTTCCGGACAAAGACCGGAAGTGATCTCTAGCACGCGACGGCCTGCATCAGCTGCCCCGACCGGAAATTCCGGTCAGGGACCGGAAATTCCGGTCAGCCTGAGTTTCGTCCATCTTAAGCCAACAGTCAGATCTGTTTGCGTGAGATAAATACCCTTGCTAGGGTTTCGTGGAGAATAGATCTTTTGTGAGATTCTCTTGTAAGCCGCCACTGGCGTGTAACCCAAAACTCTTGAGATAGTGAGATTGTTGCTGGCTGGTGCCCGTGGTTTTTCCCCTTCACATTGGAGGGGTTTTCCACGTAAATCGTGTGTCTCCGCTGTGATTGATTTGTGTTTACTTCATATTCCTATACGTCGTTCTTAACAAGTGGTACCAGAGCTTTGGTTGCTGTTAGGGTTCATGACGACGTCGATGAAGTTTGATCTACCGCTGCTGAACTACGACACGCGGTTCTCGCTATGGCAAGTCAAGATGCGGGGGATTCTGGCGCAGACTCATGACTATGATGAGGCGCTGGATAACTTCGGCAAGAGGAAGGCCGAGTGGACTCCGGATGAGATCCGCAAGGATCAGAAGGCGCTCGCCCTAATTCACTTGCATCTTCATAATGATATTTTGCAGGAGTGTTTGAAAGAGAAAAACTACTTTGCAGAACTATGGCTGAAACCGGAATCGATCTGTATGTCCAAGGATCTAACCAAGAAGATGCGATGAAGATGAAACTGTTCACTCTGAAGATGAAGGAGGAGGATTCGGTGATGACCCACATCGCTGAATTCAAGAAGATCGTTGCCGACCTAGTGTCGATGGAGGTGAAGTATAATGATGAGGACTTAGGTCTTTTACTGCTATGCTCTTTGCCAAATTCGTGTGCAAATTTTCGTGACACCATACTTTTGAGTCGTGATGAACTAACCCTAAAGGAAGTTTATGAGGCTCTCCAGTCAAGGGAGAAGATGAGAGGCATGGTGCAGAATGACGGAACGTCATCCTCCAAGGGCGAAGCTTTGCATGTGAGAGACAGGCTGAAAAAACGCATCCTCCAATGATGGCAATGATGGTAGAAAGAACTACGAAAGGAGAGGCCGTTCAAAGTCCAAGCCGCATGGTAATAAAAAGTTCTGTGTTTATTGCAAGTTGACAAATCATAATGTTGAGGATTGTAGAAAAGTACAGAATAAGGAGAAGAGGAAAAACAAGACGGTGGGGTAAGGTCTCATTCTTTGCTTCTTTGCTTCGATGATGATTCTGGAGATTGTCTGGTAGTATTTGCTGGTTGTGTTGCTGGTCATGATGAATGGATTCTTGATTCCGCATGTTCATTTCATATTTGCACTAACAGAAATTGGTTTAGCTCTTATAAGCCTGTGCAGAAAGGGGATGTTGTGCGGATGGGAGATGATAACCCATGTGACATCGTGGGGATTGGATCGGTTCAGATCAAGACCGATGATGGCATGACACGCACGCCGAAAAACGTCCGTATATATACGGGGATGTCCGTAAATCTTATCTCATTGAGCACACTTGATGCGTAAGGTTACAAATATTCCGGTTCAGAGGGCGTTTTAAAGGTATCAAAAGGTTCTCTTGTCTGTTTGAAAGGTGATCTTAATCCTGCAAAGTTATATGTCCTTAGAGGGTGTACTTTACCTGGTTCTGATTCAGCTGCGGCTGCTGTTACTAATGATGAACCTAGTAAAACTAACCTTTGGCACATGCGTTTGGGACATATGAGTCACCATGGTATGGCAGAATTGATGAAGAGAAACCTGCTGAATGGCTGCACTTCGAGTAAGATCAAGTTTTGTGAGCACTGCATATTTGGCAAGCATAAGAGAGTACAGTTCAACACTTCTGTTCACACCACCAAAGGTACTCTTGATTATGTTCATGCTGATTTATGGGGTTCTTCTAAGAAGCCCTCTCTTGGTGGTGCACGTTATATGCTTACAATTATTGATGATTACTCTAGAAAGGTTTGGCCTTATTTTCTGAAACATAAAGATGATACATTTGCTGCTTTTAAGAACTGGAAAGTAATGATAGAAAGGCAAACTGAAAGGAAGGTAAAATTGCTTCGCATCGATAATGGTGGAGAATTTTATTCGCATGCCTTTAATGATTATTGCGCATGAAGGCATTGTTAGGCATCACACCATACCCCATACTCCACAACAGAATGGTGTGGCCGAACGTATGAACAGGACCATTATATCCAGGGCCCGTTGTATGCTGTCTCATGCAAGGATGAGCAAGCGTTTTTGGGCTGAAGCTGCTAATACTGCCTGTTATTTGATAAACAGGTCGCCTTCTATTCCACTAAATAAGAAAACTCCTATTGAGGTATGGTCCAGTACGCTGGCGATTATTCACGCTTGAAAGTTTTTTGGATGCACTTTGCTTATGCTCATGTTGATAATGGAAAACTAGAGCCTAGAGCTGTTAAGTGTCTTTTCCTTGGTTATGGTTCAGAGTCAAAGGCTATAAATTATGGAATCCTGAAACAGAAAGACTTTTATGAGCAGGAGTGTTGTATTCAATGAATCGTGATGTTTACTAACGTTTGCCCTCGGAACATGTTTTAGAAAAAGAGCTGCAGCGTATGCGCATGCAGGTGGAGCATGTTGATGATGATACAGGTGTGCGGGTGGAGCCCGTTGATGAGCAGATGACCGTAATAATGATGTTGCTGATGTTGATACTCATGATAATGTTCAGCAAACTCCTCCTATTTTGCAGCTAGAGGAGGAATTACCTATTGCTCAACGCAAGTCAAAAAGGACGAGTAGCACCTCCTAAACGTCTCATTGAAGAATGTAATTTGTCTTACTATGCTTTGAGTTGTGCTGAACAGTGGAGAATGTTCATGAGCCAAAGAACCTATAAAGAAGCCGTTTCGTTGTCTTTGATAGTGAGAATTGGATTTCTGCTATGTACGAGGAGATGCAGTCTCTTGAGAAGAACAAGACATGGGAGGTTGTACCTTTGCCTAAGAAAAAGAAGACCATCAACTGCAAGTGGATCTTCAAGAGAAAGGAGGGTTTATCTCCAAGCGAGCCTCCAAAGTATAAGGCAAGGTTAGTTGCAAAAGATTACAGTCAAATTTCGGGTGTTGACTATAATGATGTGTTCTCTCCAGTGGTAAAACACAGTTCAATTCGTACTTTTCTTAGTATTGTTGCTTCACATGACCTTGAGCTTGAGCAGTTAGATGTGAAGACTGCATTTTTGCATGGAGAGTTAGAGGGGGACATTTACATGGACCAACCGGAAGGGTTCATAGTGCCCGGCAAGGAAAAAAATGTGTGCAAGTTGAAGCGCTCCTTGTATGGTTTGAAACAGTCCCCTCGTCGGTGGAACAAGAGGTTTGATTCATTTATGTTGTCACACGCTTTTAAGAGATCTAAATATGATAGCTGTATTTACATCAAGCATGTTAATGGATCACCTATATATTTGCTTGTTATATGTTGATGATATGCTGATTGCTTTGCCAAGAGTAAGATTGAAATCACTAAGTTAAAGAAGTTGTTGAGTAGTGAGTTTGATATGAAAGATCTTGGTAGTGCTAAAAAAAAAATTCTTGGTATGGAAATTAGTAGAGACAGAAAAAATCTGGTTTGCTATTTCTTAGTCAATAAAATTATATCAAGAAAGTTCTTCAGCGTTTCAACATGTAAAATGCTAAGGCTGTTAGTACCCCTATTGCACCTCACTTTAAGTTGTCACCGCTTTCGGTGTCCTAGTACGATGCGCAGATTGAGTACATGTCAAGGGTTCCTTATTCTAGTGCTTGTTGGGTCTTTGATGTATGCCATGGTTTGCTCTCGTCCGCATTTGTCATATGCTATGAGTCTTGTTAGTAGATATATGTCTAATCCTCGCAAAGAACATTGGAGGGCAGTTCGGTGGATTTTCAGGTACCTCGAGGCAATGCCAGATTCTGTTTGAAGTTTGGAAGAACCGATAAGGGTCTTATTGGTTATGTGGATTCTGATTATGCTTTGCTGATCCGACAAAGCGAAGATCACTTACTGGTTATGTGTTTACTTGTTGGCGCTTGTCTTTGTGAGTTGGAGGGCTACTTTACATCTGTTGTTGCATTGTCTACTACTGAAGCGTAATATATGGCTATTTGTGAAGCGTGCAAAGAATTGATATGGTTGAAAGGTTTGTGTACTGAGCTCGGTGGAGTTGAATCTTGCATAAGCTTGCACTTGTGACGATCAAAGTGCAATTTACCTCACTAAAGATCGATGTTCCATGAGAGAACTAAGCACATAGATATCAAGTATCATTTTGTGCGTGATGTGATTGAAGAAGGTAAGTCTGAAGGTATGCAAGATTAGTACTCATGATAATCCTGGCGATATGATGATAAAGCCTATTCACATTTGCTAAGTTTGAGTTATGCTCAAGCTTAGTTGGTTTAATAGAATAGTTCAAGAGACTATTGTTGGCACCAGTGGTTTTCTATCTTTGTTGATCAGGATGATGGGTTGATTTATGATACAAGATGAATTTGTCTCAAGGTGGAGTTTGTTGGAGTTGTTCCAAATTCCTGACCGGAATTTCCGGTCAGGGACCGAAAATTCCGGTAAGCCGGAGGTTCCGGACAAAGACCGGAAGTGATCTCTAGCACGCGACGGCTGCATCGGCTGCCCCGACCGGAAATTCCGGTCGGGGACCGAAAATTCGGTCAGCCCGAAGTTTCGTCCATCTTAAGCCAACGGTCGATCTGTTTGCGTGAGATAAATACCCTTGCTAGGGTTTCGTGGAGAATAGATCTTTTGTGAGATTCTCTTGTAAGCCGCCACTGGCGTGTAACCCAAAACTCTTGAGATAGTGAGATTGTTGCTGGCTGGTGCCCGTGGTTTTTCCCCTTCACATTGGAGGGGTTTTCCACGTAAATCGTGTGTCTCCGCTGTGATTGATTTGTGTTTACTTCATATTCCTATACGTCGTTCTTAACAACATGGACAATCCGTGTCTGCGATCAGCGCAAATCAAATCCATCAATATAATGCACCTTTCCTTCCCCCATATCGTCTGGTGGGTTTGCTCCACCGCTTGCTCCTGGTGCAGCGCATATCTCCTCCCAACGCTCCCGTTGTGCTTTCTCTCTACTGTAAAGGTTCGAACTACAATAATGCCCTTCATATCAATGACTTACGAGTACCTGTCTGGAATAAATTAAACTAATCCCACGCTCTTGCTTTTTGTGTTATAAGCTTCAGGAGAAAAAAAGAGACCACTTCAACTTGGTTTAAACGTTGAAGGAGAGACGTAACAGCTATGACGAGGCCGTTCGTGGTGCAATGATATAGAGATGAAACAGCTTGGCGCTCCATTGCAACGATGTTGAGAATCCAAGGGGGTTATAAATTTCCGATGCCTCCCCATCCTAGTTCATCGAGTCCCTACTTCTTAGTTCTTACGAGCAAAAGGATGCCGAATCACTATCCCACAGAAACTGAATTGCAGAGAGGGAGTATTTTAGTTATAAGTTAGTCTTGGCAATGCTGTATATAAATGCATCAGCTGGCAGACCAACGGAGTACTATATATATATATTTAGTTTCATCATCACCTTCAGTAGCATTGCCTAGCTAGCTTTAACAAGTTTTTTTTGGCTGTGCTTTCTCTTCCTTTTTTCAGAGATGCGTGTGAGATGTAGCCTGTTCACCAAATCTCACAAGACAATCTTGGAAGTTATTATTGCAGACATTATTTAGCCTCTGTACCCACCATGCGAAAGATTGAAAAGCCAGGAGCAAAATATATAAAGCCATGTCTACTTAGGCTCCGGAGCATGCAGCTTCAACTGTGTTGTTGGTAGCAGCCCAACCGGCTTCTACACCACCAACTTTAGCAACCAGGAACATGGAGAATGGCTACATTTCTCATTGTGAGTGTCGATCCAGCTGGGAAGAATTATATGTTCTTCGTTCTGGAAACAATTAGGTTCCCATGGTGTAAAAAATGATAAAATTATGTATAGTGGTATCATATTACAGCGTTTCTCAATCCATATCTCTCGTCCCTGTCGATTCTGGAATATGACTGCTAAGCGCTCGACAAGGTAGGGGAATTTCACGACCTGGTGGATCTGTTTTTATGTTGTTAATCTCATCGTTCTTGCTTCGAAGGCCCTTGGGATATGGGCTGTGCTCATCCGTTCTCTAGGAGTATTCAGTTATTATGTGCTGCACTCCGGTTCTTGTTCGTGTACAAGGGGGAGATGACATAATAATGATACAATCTTGAATCATGTCTTCCTGTTGGCCGGGATCCTAATATTATTCCATTGATTCTCCAGCAGTTGGAGGACTAGGTGGAATGCAGGCTCTGTACAAGTTCAAGAAGAATGAGTGGGAGGACGGAGAAGATGTGCAGCAGCAAAAAGGAAAGGAGATTGAGTTTAGACGCGGGTGCTGGAGTTAGCGGAGATCGAAAATGACAGGTTCACAGATGGAGCTGTGTCCTCGCTGCCGACGGTTGACGACATTGGTGGCTCCTCCCTCTCAATGTGAAGCTCGAGGATATAGGGAACGTTTGATTGTATAGCCTCAAGAATTGCTAGCTTCTTGGGCTCGGTAGCAATATCTAACAGCAACTAAATTTGGGCGCCTGGGCGGCCGGGCAGCTTTCCCAGGGTGTGAAACGAAGAGTCCCATAGTGCACGCCAAGAAGTATCATGACGTGCACACTGAATTCCCGAGACCTCCTAAGCCTAACCCAAAGCATGAGCTCCAAAGCATAAAACAGATGACATGGGGAAAAAAAGCTAAACAGCGAACACTAAGCCACTAAGGTAACCCTCTATATCCCATGCATAGTAGTTGTAGTATTGCGGTACTGCTTCTGGGTTCTGGCTAGATATATATATAAATTTGTCTCCTTATATGTTTGGCTAGCTTGTTATTAGTTATAATTAGCAGTTTCTTACGAGCATGTGCATCTTCCACACAGGAGCTAGACCACATTTGTGCATTAATACAGCCATATACTAGGACCATGCACCACTGGTAGCATTAAACTACAGAGTTGGAGTTGGAGTGCATTACTATATCATGTCCTTCAGCTAGTTTGAGCTAGGTTTTGCTATATCAGGTGTTTAATTATTTTCCATTTTTTTTTGAAGACGATTTATAAAAACTTATATTGTCCTCTATGTCCATTTGAATCTGAGTTTGTGTTATTAGGTGTGCCTATGAATAATAAGCCGCCATTGCTAGCTGTTTTGATGTGAACAGATATGGCAACTCATTTAATCCATTTGACTCTCTCCAAATTGAGATCACTTTTGCCATCAATATAGATCCAGATGACTTCACAGTTGCTTACTTGCATATAGTTTATGCATGGCATGCTACTATTGTACGTAACCAAAAGTCATATATACTTCAATACTTGCTATACGGCAATCCACTCATATCTGATCGGTACTCGTATTGATGCAGGAGTATAATCTAACGCTCATTTTGCTGTATATACCAGCTGGTATCGTCACACGTTGCAGGAGTATAGTCTATGGTATAATTTGCTTTTCTTGGTACAAACATATGCCATAAAGAGTTTTTTTTCCTCTTTCTGATATGATGAAGCACTGCCTAGAAGCATAGAGCCCCTCCTAAGTCCCCATTGGTTTTTTAGCTATATGTAGAGCTTTTTTTTACGTCTCTCATCTGGGTACAGCTGTAGAATCTATTCGTACACACGCACGCCTACTCAACACACACACAACTCACACCACCCATGTACAAACAAACCTACAACTACACTCAGATCTGAAGACCGCGTCCTTCTTGATATCACCGAAATTATCTGATTCCGTAGGTGACGGGCACGTCCTGCAACCACATCAACCATGCGCGTGGAGTGTAGTACCCCTTCCAGCCTTCCTGCAGCCTGGACGCTGGAATAGACATCCAGACCTCCACATAGCCAGGACAACCTGGCATCATATCCAGCTTTATGGTGACCCATCAAGACGATCGGAAGCTGTGCGCTGCGGTGCCACGGCCTAGAATCCGATCCTAGAACACTGAACATGGCCTCATCCCGAGTTCCTGTTTGCTAATATAACTAAGACTCTGCTAGTGCACCATGTAACTTTGTAAGGCTGATGTATGTCTTCCCCGTGACTCCCAAGCCTAGGATTCTTAATTAGGTCATAAATACGAATGGAGAATAATGAGCTGGGCGAGCACTAAAGAAATGAGAAGCTGTGCTGGAAGGAACTCTATTGTATGTGTACTTTCTCTCTATCTATCCCTCTGCGTGGGTGTATATATGTGTACTCTCTCTCACTCTTTTTTTCCGAAGCATGCATCAACTATCTCCGATCCCTATTTATAACTGGACCTGATGCCAACCAAGTATATACATAGTATATATATCTAGTCGAAGGCCTCCTTGTAAGCTCTAAAGTCTAAAGCTTTCCATTTCAGAATTGTTGCGATGCTTACATGCTGGAGGGTTCTTACTACTACTCTGCTTGGTCCAGCACACAATCGATCATATTACATAGAGCATAGAGCAAGAACGAAAGAGAAGAGAACTACTCATCCATGAGTGCATATATAATTGAGGACAGGGAGAGGAAGCTAATTAGCGTTTGATGAGAATGTGAGTTATCAGGAAACATGCTAATACACATCTATTTCGCCATGGTCGTGTCACGCAGGAGGGAAGTTGGGTATCCTTTGAAACATGTGAAAATTAAAGCCACCGGGAGGGGACGTACGTGCCGCTGGATCATATGCAGTAACAACCATTCTCTGGATCAAAGATCAGAGACATGACCAAACACTGTTAATTCCGGGGCCACGGCCACGCAGGCCGCGCTCGCCACCGGCTCTCATGAACTGGCACATCGCCTTGAGTGCTAGGCTGCACGCCAGCCTTCCCCGGCCCCTGCCGCTGGAGTGACACCTCGCACAGGAGCGCGTGTGGGGTTCGCTGATGAGCAATAATGTGTCCACGGCTGGGAACACCCCTGCTCTTCCTGACGACAAGTCGACAAGCCATCCCCAGGTCACCTGCTCTGAATGCATTTGAGGGCTACCAGCCTACCAATATGTGCTCTGCAGGTAAAATGTTGGTGAGGTGCCTTCAAGACGTTTGATGAAATGTACATATGGATGCAGTCGGCTAGGCACTACCGTCAAACAATCAGCCAATCAGCTATCACATGTTGGCATGCTTTCTCTGCATATGGATTGGAAATTATGTTAAAAAAATATAATGTGCCTTCTAGTATTTCCTAATGTTTATATAGAGAGCATTTGTGGCAGTCCACAAAATCTTGAAGCTCCATATTATTAACTGAAAACCTAAAATTACGAGCACTAATATCTTCAGCTGATATTGGTCCAAGGAAGGAAGAGAAATAATGTAGAGTGTAAACATCTTTATTGAAGACTAAAGGCATTGAACTAATGAACTGGTACTGTATCGAGCAAAAGCTTTGCCAGACTAATTCACCATTTCCATTAATATGGCATTACTGCCTTTTGTTCAGGCCTCAATCACTTTGCAAAGTAGTTATTTTGGCTTGCTTCAGCTTAAAGAATTTACCATTTAACACTGATTGTGGAAATGACATTACGAAAGATCTATTGGTTGCCTTTATATCCCTGTGCTCTTTTAGCTTGGTATGTTATGGTTTTCAGAAATGTGATTTTTGGAAATGTGATTTTTGTAGGTCTATGGTGCATTGGGAGACTGTGGTTAGGCGTGCGAATGCAAGAAGGTAAAATTGAGAAGAACTACAGAAATGTTGTTTTACAAATGCATCTAAGTGTTGTCGAATTGGAAGGCAAAAATATTTAGATGTCAGCTAGATTGCATAGACTTGGAACAAAGCTTGATCCAAGGACCTCTTCCTACTGCCAAGAATAGACACCTCAGTAGACAAAGCCACCCGATGCAAGTCTTTCTCCCTACTGGACTATTTCTCAAGGTATCTCAGGTGAAGAAAAGACAAGCTTCACAATACCTTTTGACATCTACTGCTTCATACGTATGCCCGAAGATCTAAAAAATGCAGGGTCATCTTCCACAAGAATGACCAAGACAGTATTAGAGCCCCATAAGCTCATAGAAGCATGTGCACACATAGTATTCCTGAGTCCTCCTATGCCTCACATAAGCATGAGCTCCAGCTATCGATCGGAACAGGTGGCCAACACATGAGCAGGAACTGGCGTATCTATGCCACTTGCTGTGTGTTTGTGTCTGCTAGTCCTAATAAACAGCTTGCAATTCTCAACAAATTCCTGTTGAGACTCCAGTTCCCGGACGAATGGAGGATATGACAGCACTGCTGGAATGAGAAGCACGGCGACAAGCCGGGCATAGGAAGAGCTGCTCTGCTCTTTTTGATTCATTCCGGTGCAAGGCGTGCATATCTTTCATCCAAAGCATTTATAGGTAGACCATCACTTTGGAGCTAGCATGGGCAGGTCAAAATTAAAACAGCTCAATTTTATTTACTTTCCAGGCCACATATTTATTAGATAATATTGGGAAAGATAAATAATTAAATTGTTGTAGTTATTCAGCTCAAGAAAACTGAACCATGAAATGCAAGCTAGAACACCAATTGCGTTCTTCTGCGTGCCAAAATTCTCAAAAGTTAGAGAGCCTATTGATGCAGGAGTGTAGACAAACCCTCATTTTGCTGTACATGGTGTCACACGTTGCTCAAGAGTTTTAAATTAAATAGCATCTTTCTTTGTCTATGGTATAATTTTCTTGGCACATACATATGCCATAAAAAAGGTTTTTTTTTTCTTTTTGAGATGGAGCACTACTTAGAAGCATAGAGAGCCTCCTCCTAAGCCCACTACAATTTTTTAGCCATGTATAGATGCTTGTTAGAAGGAGGCCGGGGCTTGAGGTTGGAGATGAGGAGAAGCCCATCCTAGTATTTGTTTCTACTCTCTAGACCCATGTCCCATGCATTCCTTATTAGACCTGGAATAAGAAAAATGTTCTGTTTCAGTAAATGCAACTTGAGACAAAGCACTTGTTCTATTTTAACGTGTCCGGTTTTTATCCAAGGTTCATTTGATCCAGCACTTTTACACAAACAATATAATGGCCCATGTCCGCTATCAGGTCTATTCATTCCGAGGTATCGTGGAAATGCAACATCCGCTCCACCCATTAGTCCACCTGCGTCCGCAACCACATGAATGATGCGTGTGGAGTGCAGTGCCACTTCCCGCACCATGCATCAGATTCATAGCAGCGCCTGGACACCGGACCTGGAGACCTCGGCAGTGCCACGACGAGCTGGCAACAATCTGTGCGCGGTGACCCTTTAGGACGAGCAGAAGCTGTGCGCTGCAGTGCTACGACCTACAATGTGATACAAGACTGATCTATGTCTTCCCGGTGACTCCCAAGCCTAAGCTGCTAAGGTCATACACATACAAATGGAGAATAGAGCTGGGTGAGCACTAAAGAAACTTGAAGCTGCGCCTTATATATGTGATGCTGTTCAGGAAGGACCCCTAGTAGTGTATTTCTACTCTCCCACTCTCTCAAGCACGTATGGACAACTATCTCGATCCGATCCCTATTTATAATTGGACTTGATGTCGTCCTAGCCAAGCAAGTATATATGTATAGGATATCTAGTCAGAAGCCTCGTTGTAAGCTATAAAGTCTAGACCTTAGCAAGAAAGTCTGAGCGACTCTGTTCTTTCTTGCAATTGTATCAGCAAATAAATAGAACTCGTCCTGAAGCCTGCAGCCAAGTGCCAACTGATCTATGACTAAAGAGGGCGTCCACAGTAACAATTAGCACTGCTAGCTCTACTTTGCACAACGTGTGATGATCTCTCCTTTTCACGCCACCTCCTGCATCCGAAATGTATTACTGGCAAGACAAACCTAAGCAAAATGACCCGAGCACTGACCTTCGAGCAATTTATTTAGTTCATTTAACGTGGAACGGAGAAATGTTGTATCGTTTCCTTCTTGGAGCTATGTGAGACATCAACCACAACTTTTTACGCCACCACCTGTCCTTGGGGAGCTATGGAGCTGCCCTTCTGCATGTGCTAGAATATTAAAAGATCGGTATAAATATTAGAAGTTTGTTTTCATGCAGTACCTATAACTAATTTAAACTACTTGCCCTTGTACTTTTCTCTATATGTTCATTTCTAACACAATACTCATCTGAGAATCTATTATCTCTATCGATGTGACTATGGTGAACTCATCAATCAACATTACTCTATATATTATTTCCATTTATTATATCCATTTGTTTTTCCATCTATGGGATGCCTCTACATGACTACAATATGTATTTAATTGAAAGCATAGCTTATGTCTATGTGACTACGTACATCGCTATCATCAAAGCATCTCCAGCAGAGGCTCCTACTTAAGCCCCCATCCTATTTTTGAGGGCTGAGTAACAAAAAACTTACTCCAGCGAGCCTCCTACTTTTACCCCCAAATCCCTCAAATCTAAGAAGGCTCTCAGATCCTCTCTCTGCTTCTCAATCCTAGGGGTTCTGGACCTCAGCCCTCATTCTACTTTTTAGTATTGGAGAAATAAAGAATAGCATGTGGGTTATAGTTGTCAGTGTCTATTGGCTGAATTTGAGAGGCATAATTTAAGGGCTCCTGCTGAAGTAAGAACAAACATTCTATAAACCTCAAAAATAGAAAAAGCCCTCAGATCAAAAATAGGGGCTCAAATTTTAGAGTTAGTGCTGTAGATACTGTGAGGCATGGGCGGAGCCAAGTGAGGGCCATAGGGGGCCGCGGCCCCCCCTTGCCCAAGCGAGTTCTCTAAAGAGATAAACGTGATCAGCTCCGGCGTTTTGTTTTGGGTGCTAATAAAGAGACAAAGTTGGATGAGAAAGTGCAATTGCAATACGTTGGGTTAGTTCTTCGTCTGTTGCTATCTCAGCACTTCAGCACTTGATGCTCAATTAAAAAATTGGCTAATTGTCCTGTTGTGTGCTCTTTTGCTAATTTACCTTGGTCTACGTGTAGGAAGGAGAAAAATGACCTTTTCTTTTTCCCCCCTTAATAGACTTCATGCTATTGGACCAAACTTTTATTGAGATAGCCTCTTTACGTGGATTGTGATTCACTATATATACTAAACGGTGCAGCTGCTATTAGGCACTGCGTATACTTCCTCTGTCTAGAAACAATTATATTAGTTGTCTTAGATCAAGTTTTTTAAACTTTGATTGAATTTCTAAACCCTGTCAAGATTTATGGCATCAGTTTTTCCTTAATCGAGTTTTTACATGCACAAGCACTTCATCCAATTTTTCATCTTACTAGCTAGCTGATCTTGTTCATGGGGCAAGCACAAGCTGGAAGGTAGTAGCATCTAGCTAGCTAGGCGTTGCATGAGCTTACGGAATTGGTCCCCTCTTGATTTTATCTCTGGCTCCACCACTGCTCTCAGGGGTGGAGCATGGGAAACAGAGACGCTGGCATGTGCGAGTGCGTGACGCGGCTGCGGTGAGCTCACATCATGCACGAGTCCATGCACTGCGAGGGGCTCGGTCTTCCGGTGGGAATGGCCACTCTATTGAACCAAAGTGGAGCTTCCGTTAACATCTAATCTTCCCGGTGACTCCCAAACCCAAGCTAAGGTCATAGGAATAGAGAATTAACATTTGAGCTGCTGAGGCGCTGAGCAGTAGTGAGCAAATAAACAAGAGATCGAACCAAGACACGCTAGAGGCTAGTAGGCATGAAGAGAAGCTCTGTCACTACAGTAGTGCAGTGTCTTCTAAAGCATCGAAGCATGCACCCCGATTTCTTATATATTAGCTGCACTCTCTCTTTCTCTTTTCTCTGAAGCATGCATCGACTATCTTCGATCCCTATTTATAATTGGACCTGATGTTCTAGCCAAGCAAGTCTATATATAGGAGTATATATAATTATATATCTAGTCAGACAAAGGCCCAGTTGTTGTAAGCTCTAGTCTAAAGTTTTGCATTATTTAGGTCTTGTTGTGATGCTTAGATGCCGGGATTTATTTAGGTCTTGGAGGTGATCTACGACTGAAGAGGGCATCCAGTAACAATTATTCAATTAGCACTGCTAGCTGCTTTGCAGAACGTGTGATGATCTCTCGTTTTCACGCCACCTCCTGCATCCGAAAGGTATTACTGACAAGACAACCCTAAGCACCCAAGCACTGACCTTCGAGCAGTTTAGTTAATTTAGTGTCGGAACGAAGAAATGCTGTATCGTTTCCTCTTTAGTTCTTGGAGCTATGTGAGACATCAACCATAACTTTTTACAGCAGCACTTGTCCTTGGGTACTCTAAAGAAATTTATTAACTTGATCTTTTGCTATCCTTTGAATTCCACAGTATCCAGATTCACCATTGTGGAGCGCTTGAGTATGTTAATGGAGCGCAAGTGGTGCTCTTACCTAAGACTGATGTGGCCTTCGAACCAAAAGATTTCAGACCTATCAGTCTTGTCCACTCCTTCGCCAAGCTCTTCACAAAAGTTTTAGCGATCAAATTATCCTATCACATTGACAAGCTTATTGCAGTTGCGCAGAGTGCTTTCATCAAAAAGAGATGCATCCAAGACAATTTCCTATATGTGCGGGGACTGGCCAGGCACTACCATAGGACAAGAACGCCGGCTTGCCTTATCAAACTTGACATCAGTAAGGCTTTTGACACAGTTTCCTGGGAATACTTGCTTGAGATGCTATCACACAGGGGTTTCAGCAACAGGTGGACAAACTGGCTGGCGGCCATCCTCAAATCCTCCTCCTCTACGGTTATGCTTAATGGCAGGATGGGTCCCCAAATACGACACCGGAGGGGTCTGAGGCAGGGGGACCCCTGTCTCCCTACCTCTTCATACTGGCCATGGACGTCCTCAATCGCCTTTTCGAGATCGCCACTGAGGAGGGTTTCTTAACTCCACTTAAAGGTCGCCACGCAAGCCTCAGACTGTCCCTGTATGCCGATGATGCGGTGGTTTTCACCAATCCACGCAGGGAGGACATACAATGTATCATGCAGATCATGGAGGCCTTCGGTGATGCCACTGGGCTGAGGATTAACATGTCCAAGAGTACAGTGGCAGCAATCAGATGCAATGACATTGACATGGACGAGGTGCTGAGGGACTTCACTGGACAGCGCGTAAGTTTCCCGATGCAATATCTCGGTCTCCCCCTAACACTGGGACGAGTGCGCCTGGTTCATTTGCAGTATATCCAGGATCGAGCAAGGAACAAGGTCTCGGGCTGGCAAGGTAAATTAGTGTCTGTGGCAGGAAGGAAGGAACTAGTTAAATCAGTGCTCAGCGCGCTGCCTGTATACCTGATTACGGTAATCAAGCCACCCAAGCAATTCTTCAAAGAACTTGACAAAACCAGGCGTCGTTTCCTCTGGGCTGGAGATGGTCAGCTTTCAAGTGGCAAATGCAAGGTCGCCTGGACCAAGGTCTGTATGCCAACGGATAATGGTGGACTCGGTATCAAGAACCTGGAGTTTTTTAGCCGTTCCTTGAGATTGCGATGGCTATGGTTCGAGTGGGACAGTAATGAACGGCCGTGGAAAGGCCTACAAATTCCAGCGGATAGCGAGGACAGAAGCCTCTTCGCTGCAGCGACCAGGGTCGAGGTAAGCGACGGTCACAAGGCTTCCTTCTGGAGCTCGCGCTGGCTCCATGGCCAAGCGCCTGCACATATGTACCCTGCACTCTACAGGCATAGCAAACGCAAGAATCGCTCAGTGGCTGAAGCATTGGCGCAACAACGCTGGTTAGTTGATATAGACCACAACATGACTCAACAAATTATTGCCGAGTTCCTATCTCTATGGGAGAATTTGGAGGGGGTAGTGCTAACAGAGGGACAGGAAGACCGCATAATCTGGCTGCATACTTCTGACGGTCAGTATTCAGCCAACTCTGCTTATCATATCCAGTTCCTAGGCCAAACCCGTTGCCCAAGTGCTACCCTCACATGGTCCACCAAGGCACCTCCCAAGTGCAAGTTCTTTCTCTGGCTCATGTTGCAAAACAGAATTTGGACTGCTGCAAGGCTACAGCTCCGACAATGGCCAAATGAGTATTTCTGCCAGTTGTGTGTCCGCAACCTAGAGACGACAGTTCACCTATTCACTGAATGCTGTGTCACTGCAAACATCTGGACGAGAGTCGCTATTTGGGCAATGGCCCCGTACCTATCTCCAGCAAACTGGGAAAGAACTATGTGCTTGAAAGACTGGTTCATCCATCTGATGAGTGGTGCAGCAGCAGCATCAAGGGAAGGGATCAGGTCCCTGATTATGCTTGTCATCTGGGAAATCTGGAGAGAGCACAACAGGAGGATTTTCAAAGGAGAACGCAGAACAGTGCCACAGCTGATGGAAGGAATATATGAAGAAGCAAAAGCTTGGGCTACAGCCGGAAACCAAGGACTTCAGCAGATGCTAAGTAGACACACAGTTCATGGTGATCAGCAGGATTTGTCCCCGGCCTCACAGCTGATGTCTTCACCTGTTGTTCTTAATTTCCATATGTAAATTAATTTTCTTGTATAGATAGGGGTGGTCTGGAGCTCACTTGCTGACCTCCTGACATTTGGTGGTTTCAGCGTCATGTGCTGAAACAATCCTTGTATTTTTTCGCCTCCTCACTTATCAATGAAAGCCGGTAACGGATCTTTCGAAAAAAAAATCTTTTGCTATCCTTTTAATTTCTTGGTTGATATTGAGAAAAATAGCCTTCTTGTCGTAGTCATCCAGCATCGTAAACTTGAATTCTGACATTGTTCCGGTGCTGCATGTGCACCTATGAACAAGGAAACGTCACAATGTATAACTTGGGAGGTACAAAATGTAATTTCTAGGTACTGAAATTTGGTACCTCAGTTAATATATTTACTAGCTAGTACATGGAGCTGCCCTTCTGCATGTGCTAGAATATTAAAAGATCAATATACTATTAAGTTTGTTTTGATGTAGTACCGATTACTAATCAAAATTACTTGCCCTTGCACTTTCTCTATATGTTCATTATTTCTAACACAATACTCATATGAGAATCTACTATCTCCATCGATGTGACTGTGGTGAACTTATCGATCAATTACTCTACATGTTATTTCCATTTATATCCATTTTTCCATCCGGAGTGATGCCTCTACATGACTCCAATATGCATTTACTACTTATGGTGGTGCTTGTCCATATAATGGTCCATATGCCCATGTTACTACGTACATCGCTATCATGATCTGGCCTATTCATTTCATTACCAGGTGAATGTGCAACATCTGCTCCAGTCAGTCCAACTGCATCCGCATCCGCAACCACATGAATGATGTGCATGCGGTGTGCAGTGCAGCTTCCTGCACCCTGGAAGGATCATATTCATAGCAGCGCCTGGACGCTGGACCTGCTGGAGTCCTCGCCGGTGCCACAACGACCTGGTGGCATTGAGCGCTGTTGGTTGAACTGTGAGAGGGCGAGGAAACTGTGCGCTGTTGTGGCATGTCTGCAAAGCTTCCTGGACTATTTCTAATCTAGCTTCTCAGTTTGGGACAACGTTGTCCCTGTTCTGTGGCATGTCTCAGTTTGGGACTCTACTGAAATCTGTACACAGTAAGCTAAGCGAGGGGAGCAGCGTGCAAAGCGGAGACACTGGCATGGGCGAATGCGCGAGGTGGCTGGAGCAAGGTCGAGACATGCGCGAGTGCGTGCTCTGCGAGGGGCTCGGTCCTCCAGTGGGAGAGCCCAGTCATTTGAACCGAAGTGGAATACATGTTTCTGTTCACATCTATGTCTTCCCGGTGACTCCCAAGCCCAAGCCAAAGGTCATAGGAACAGAGAATTAATATTGAGCTGCTAAGCAGTGAGCAGTAAAGAAATAAGCAAAAACCAAGACATGCTAGTAGGCACGTACGAGAATAGAGAAGCTATGTCATTGCTGTGTCTTCTAAAGCATAGAGCATGCACCCCGATTTCTTATATATTAGCTGCACTCGCTCTTTCTCTTTTCTCTGAAGCATGCTGACTGTCTTCGATCCCTATTTATAATTGGACATGTTCTAGCCAAGCAAGAGTATATATCTAGTCAGTGGCCCAGCTGTTGTAAGCTCTAAAGTCTATAACTTTGCCAGGTCTTGTTGTGATGCTTAGATGCCGGGATTTATTACCCCTTAAACTCTAGGGCAAAAAAAAAAAAAGGACCTATGCACGTCTGAGCAACTCCTTTAATTTCTTTCTTGCAACTCTATCAGCACTAATCAGAACCTTTCCTGAACTGAAGCCTGCAGACAAGTTCAAACTGACCTACTGAAGAGGGCGTCCAGTAACAATCAGCACAGCGCTGCTTTGCACAACGCGTGATGATCTCTCCTTTCACGCCAAGTCATGCATCTGAAACGTACGAGTGACGCGCCTAAGAAAAATGTCACGCCCAAATCCTCATCTGAAACAAACGACTGACGCGCCTAAGCAAAATGAGCCGAGCACTGAGCAAAGCACATTCAAGCAAGGAATCAAGAAATGAGTTTCGTCAAAAAAGAATCAAGAAATGCTCTATCGTTTCCTCCTTAGTTCGTCATGTAGCTATTTAAGACATGTCATAGCCATATCAAGAAATGAGCCGAGCACCAGCATTTGTCCTTCGATCAAGAAACAGCGAATCACCTCTTCCTGGACTGTGCCTTTGCCAGAGAATGCTGGAACTTGATTGGAGTTGAAATCCCCTTAAACTCAGACTTTCCTGATGTGACTTGTCAGATAAGAGATCAGATAGGCGATCATTATTGCTTGCTGGACCATCTGGATGGCGAGAAATGATTTAATCTTCAAAGGTCTGCAGCCCTGTGTGCCAAATTACAGAAGAAGTCTCTCAAAAGAGATCAACCTTCTCTCTTACAGAGTGAAGACCAGTCAAACAGAGTTGTTTTCCCAATGGTCACAAAATTTTTGTAATTAACTGTTTGTCTCTCATTTTCTTTATTTCCTTTTTTGTTTTTTGAACGTTGTACCTTGCTACCTGGTTACTTCTGTAACAGAACCGACCAATTTATAAAAGCATAAGTGAAAAATCTCTCGCTAATCAAGCGATTGTCACACTTAAGCCGTTATAAACCCGGTAGTCCGGAAATCTCGAAGGATTTCAAACCAAACATTATCAACCAAGATCGTACAAGTTTAGCATCACCATTCGCACGTTACAACATTTCACAAATAGTTCGATAACATCAGAGTGCGGAATTAAAGTTATTGCAAACCAAGTTCTTCAAATCCAAGTAGCGGAAACAAAGTAGTTTTAAAAGCTCAACCCACACACACAAACTTGAGTTTAATACAGTGCCAGCTCGATAGTCAATCCGCAAAAGCAAGTGGGGAGAATATTAAGAACGACCATGCCCTTGGTACTTTAATCCACTGGATATAAGAAGGTCTCACAATACCCGTGGTAGGTATGGCCATCTGCACAAACAACAAGCGGGATAAACCCTGAGTACGAGAAGGTACTCAGCTAGACTTACCCGTCTGACTCGAAATAAAAGACTCCAAGGAGTATGACAGGCTTTATCAAGGGATAGCTTGACTCTTTTTGCGAAAAAACAGTAGTAACATTTAAAGTGATAGCTCAGCTTAATCATTCTTACTTACGCTAGGTGAGCACCTATACTATACATCATTATAGTATATTAATCATGATTAAACAAACAAGTAGTAACCAAGATCATAAACATTAGCTTAACCCATCATCATCATTAACCACATTCCATAATCATTACTACGATGTTGCAGCTCAAGTCAAAGTGTTCACTATCCAGGAACGATGGCGATTCGAATCGATTACTACTGAGCTCAGGGGGTATTCCTCATACAAACAACACTCACCCGTCGGTAAGCTACAGATCACCGTGGCACATATCCGGGAAGAACAAATCACGCGGACTCGCATGGAACCACCGTACCCAGGGGCCGCCCGACTGCTTTAGCCAGCCATGCTGGACCTCGGACTTACTCTTCGGCGCCCCTGTGGTCCCCATCCATCTCCAAATGCGGTGCGAACGGGTCGAGAACCGGCCCGGATAGTGTTAGGCTTCGGGTCGGAAGTGCTTATCCGACCCGGCTAAGTATGAGGCATGCGTTCAACATGACTTGGGGTACAACAACGGTACGGTCCTTAATCGACACAGACGGAGTCACTATGGTCTAACAACCCCACAAGACTCCGTCCGGTCTCCAATTATCACAACCATAACCATCAACCAGATGATATCAACATAACCTTTTCCATCAATCATAGATAACCACCTATCTCGCGGATGACAGGAAATCACCCGACTTCTACCGTCTAAGCAAGCTAAGCAGTTTACTCGCCCTAGACTAGCAGGGTGTATCAAGATGGGATAATCAATGGTAAAGCAAGGATATAATGCATCAACGGTGTCACACAACTCCTATACTTAATGCAACAATCATAAAGCATAATTAGACTGTTAGAAAGCATAGGTAAGAAAAATGCTCCGAGGCTTGCCTTTCTCCAAAGCTCATGGCTTAAGGTCTGGCACTCTTGGGTCTCCTCTTTGGCTCCGGGGCACCAATACGGGAATCCCTCCTGTGAGCCTGTATGATGCGATGCACATGTATAAGGATAATGAATGCACAACATATGATGCTCATGAATGAATGTGATTAACATTTTATTTGACAGAGTAGGTGCATATCTTCTTTCTACTAACAACCTATTTCACTTTACTGAGTACGTGCATATCTCTTCTCTATCTACTTAGAGACGAGCATAAAGAAGAGGTGGGTGTGTATGCACACACACAACAACATGCAAAAAGGAGAAACATCACTACTTATAAATCACCCATTACATTTCTATCATGGTACTGCATAATATGACCAGCAAGTAATATATAAGTAAAAGTACTCAAAAAGCAATATTAAACTCTTTAAAACAATTAATTCAAAGCCTTATCATTTCATGTGAAAACTAGCACTTGAACTGTGACTTATACCTAAACTGTCCAGGAAATTCTACAAAAATTATAGTAGCTACATCATGCCAACAGAGTCTCATGATAAAAATTGCATCACATTTCACGAAGTAAACTAGCCTACACAAAAATAACAAGCAACAGGACAGAAATGCACATTTAATTACTTTGTACAATGAAAAGTGTTAAACAACAGATTTCATAATTTTTATGGTTGCTTCTTAGTACAAGAACAGTCACCAAAAATTATCAAGCCATAACTCCTAATTTATTTACTATAAATTAAACAAGAAACAACCTAAAAATGCAATTAATTCACATCTCAATAAATTTATGTAGTAACTGCATGAAATTCATTTTTCCCAGAAAGTACATCATACAACAAAGCTAACAAAACAGGAATCACATTTTTCTCTGAGCTACATGCAATTTACTAGGAATAAAACCAGATTTCAGCCTTTTTAGCAATTTAATAAACCTACACAGAAAAGTATCACCAAAAATGCATCTCATATTTTTCCATGATAGATCCACTCAATAGAAACCTAACAAAACAATTTTCATCAATTTTGGATCACATTTGTGCCGACTATGAATTTTAGAAGAATAAAAAGCATTTCTAGAAATCATTTTCAAAATAAAACAAAACCCTAAACACTGCATACACCCGGTCCATTGGACCGGGGTCACTGGGCGGCCCCGGACCCGCGGTCCACGGGGCCCATCTTCCAAAGAAACAGGCAGGGGGGAGGCGCGCCGTCATGGGGTTCCGACGACGGCGACATCTCCTGGGCGGCTATGGAGGTAAGGTCGGGCGAGCTCAACTTCCGGCGAGCCACGCCGAGTGCGCCAGTCACGAGGCAGGCCGGGTGGCCGGAGCAACGCCGGCGATGTCCATGGCGGCGAAAGGCGCTGCTCGACGGCGGAGCCACCCTCCCTCCGGCACCGGCCGGCCAATTCAAGGAGCGCAGAAGCCTCCCCCGGCGGCAAGGCGTAGCTCTAACTAGGGGCTACCGGGCGCCGGGATAGGTGGCTGGGCGAAGCTCAGGCGGCATGCATGGCGGCACGGCGCGTGAGCACGACCCGGCAAGGCAGCGGCAAGGCGACTAGAGCCCCCCACTGCCTCGATTGAGCGATGCGCGGGGTGGGGCGCGCGGCTTCGCGGGCCTGCGCGCGGTGGTGAGCGAAAGGCGGCGAATTACGGCGCTGAAGCGTTGCTTGGCAAGCTCCGGCCGAGCCGGCGCCGAGGAAGACGACTCAATTTGAGCCCTCACCTGCGGTTGCTGTGGCGATTGGTGGCACGACAGGGTGCGGTGAGTGGTGGCGGAGGTGGTGTGCGCGACGGTAGCGGTGGCGTGGAGCGGAGGCGCGGAAACGGCGGCTCGCCGCGGAAGGCGACGGCGACCGCGGTGCTGCTGCGCTGCTCTACTGCAGAAGAGCAAGGGAGCGAGGCGAGCGTGGGTGTGCGAGTGTGGAGCGGCGTGGGATCTGAGAGTCGGGGCGCGGGGTGATGGGCGCGGCCGGTGTCGTGGCGGGGCCCGCTTCGCCGGCGCCGGCCGCCACGGGGCGGGCGACGCAGGCGCGGGCGAAGCGGCGGGCCGCCGTGCTCTGCTGCGGCACGGGGGGCTCAGGCGCTGGCGGGAGCTGGGCCGTGGGCGGCGTGGGCCAGATTTGGCCTGCCCGCTTCGCCATGTAAGGTTTTTCTTTTTTTTTTTTTTGAAATTTGCTTTTAATCAAAACAGCCCCAAATGATCAAATTTGACAATTTAAAAAGCTTTTTCAGAGAGAGTGCCCAAAATGAAAGTTATAGGGGATTTAAAACTGAACACTTTTTATTTTAGGGATGAGGCCAAATTCCAATTAGATTCTTAATTATAAATTCCTTTTGAAGGAGGGCTTTTTAAAAGGGAATTTAAACTCTTTTCAATTTGCTCCAAAATTTGTCAAATCTTTTGCAACCAAATTCTGTTAAAACTTTTCAAAAAGTTGGCACATGGATCCAAACTTGGATTAAGCAATTGACAAGGATAATTAATTATCTAATTGGCAATCAAAGCAAGCAATTAAAGTAAACATGCAACACATGAGATAATAAATTGCAAGCTAGGGTTTCCAGGGAATGATGCTCATGCTTATGCTAAATATGATCATGTCATGTAAATGATGATTAGTGATAATTAATTATGTTCCTAATGCATGCTTAACACCTGAGGTGTTACAACTTCGTCTTTTAATAATATTACTGTAGGGACCCCCGGTCCCTCCAGATTCGTCAAAAAAAAAAAATCGGGTACTCTAAAGCAACTTAGCTTGATTTTTTTGCTATCCTTTTAATTTCTCGGCCCATATTAGGAAAAAAAATAGTCTTCTTGTCGTAGCCATCCAGCACCAAAAACTTGAATTCTGACAATGTCCAGTGCTCAGCTGCATTTGCATCTATGAACAAGGGAACGTGCCAAGGGGTATCACAATTTATAATTTGGGAGGTACAAAAAGTAATTTCTAGGTACTGAAATTTGGTACCTTACTTGACATATTTACTAGATAGTATACATGCATGGAGCTTCCCTTCTACATGTGCTAGAATTTTAGAAGATCGATATAAATATTAGAAGTTTGTTTTTATGCCATAGTACCTATACCTAATCAAAATTACATACCCTTGCACTTTCTATGTTGGTTCATTTGTAACGCAACAATACTCCTATGAGAATCTATTATCTCTATCGATGTGACTGTGGTGAAATTATCGATCAATTACTCTATATGTTATTGTGCAATACTCCTAAAATTGTAGATCGAGGCCCTCCTCTTTAACCCCCAACAAATTTGCAGCAACGGAAGCTTAGGAGACGCTACAGCCTACAGGTTGAAGACGAGTAGGAGGAGCCCCACCTGTTATTTGTTTCTCAGCCCGTCCTAGATTTGAACATGTTTGTGGAACTAGAAATTTAAAGTGTTTCATTTTGGTAGCACATGAGACATAGCATGCATGTGTTCCATTTTAGTGCGGTTCCATTTTAGTGCGCGTCCTGAACTCCACACAGCAGCAGTCGTTATCTTACAAAGAGTGAAATGGCTCATCACTGCAAACTTGATTCTGGCATGCAGGTATACATACGCCTGTGTGAACGTCCAACTAAGTGGCTAGCAATACATTGGTGCATTGGCACCTGCTCCTCCCGCCTCCGCAGCCTCATCATCAGTGTGCAACTCTGGATGCATGGAGTACAACCGTGATTGCTAGAGCCTGAACGCCTGTACCCAGCAGTGCTGCGTAAGCAGGTGTCCTAGAATCGAGTTGTATGGTGAGGACAACGAAGCTGTGATCCACGAAGACGAAGGATGCAGGGATCTATGTCAAAACTCCCGGTGACTTCCAAGCCTAACAGGGTAACACAAATGAAGGATGAGCTAGCTGGGTACTTGAGAGACGTTGTATGAGAAGCAAGCTAGGCAGGAAGAGATCTGCATCCCTAATTGCCTACTGACAAGCCTAATATAACCTCGGCACATAGAGCTCGAGAGACTGAGCCGCTCACTATAATAAAAGCACATTCAAGCAATTTGGTGTGGGAAGAAATGCTCGATCATTCCGTCTGTAGTTCATGCAGGGGGCTATATATATATTGAGACATGAACCACATCTTCTTTTTAGCGGGCTTATCGTTGGGCTCGCTGCTTTTTTTATTTTAAAATTTATGAACAGAGGTGGGCACAGTGACTGTGCAATGGAGTTTATGTCCGCCTCACAAAATGATTCTCGGTACTTCAATTAGTAGAAGTCTAGAATTAGAAACATTTTAATTTTACTGAGGATAATAGCAAGAAGCGTAATTTGTATCAAAACATATATTGTACCTATTTTATAGTTCATCTAGATCAGGTTGGCAAGATTTGTTCCGATCGAGCGGAATGAGATCCTCTGACTTCATGCAAACCGACTGTCTTCTGCAGTCACGAATTTACACCGTCCGCTAGGATCCGACGATGAATCTCCCAAAAACTCATTAGGGCATGTATAACCCATAGACAACAAGCTATCCGTATGATAATATTATACTACATATAGACGGCTAAATAGACAGTTTATACAATGGATTATCTATTTAGCGGTCTATTAAATCTTTAATATACCTGCATGTAGTCATGATCTAGTGTAAATATAATTCATGTGTTGCTTGTACATGTTGATAAAAAAATCAAACATATATTAGGGCACGTACAACGGGTGCTGAACTGCCGTCTCTGGCTGCCAAAATGCAAAAACAATCCTCCTTTGATGCAGTAAATGAAGAAAGAGAGTGGAGCCGTCTCTTCACGAGACGACGGGGAGGGCTCGTACGTGCTCCAAGGAGAAATCGCCGATCGATGCGCAGGAGCGTTGTACGGGGTGCCGTCTCGAGTCGACGTTTTGCCGGGATCCAGGTGCGGACTGCGGCGCAAGGGAATGCGCACCAAAATCCGTCGGTCCCGTTGCCTGCACTTGTTCACCCTTGGCCGCCGTTGCTCGAGCTCGAGATGCTCTAGGACACGCGCACGCCGCTGGCCGGGGAGGTGGCGCGTCGGCGAGAGCCGCTTCCGGCCGGGTAGGCTCTTCTCGCGCGGCCATGCTCTCGCGCTCGCGGCGCTCGCAGCGCCGTCCAGTGCGAGCTGCCGCCTGGCCGTCCTGCTCGGGCAGTCGGGCGGCCGCCGTCCAGCACGTGTGAGCACCAGTATGCAGGAAGTTCATCCCCGTATTGTCGAAAGAAAGAAAGTTCTTCCCCGGAAGCCCCTACGATCAACCTTGCTCGTCCTATTCTGTCCCGACATGTTCGAATTTAGGACTTTCTGAGCCGATTAGATTGGGATTGGTGTCCATCTGAGGTTCAATGCAAGCCTCGAGTTCTTTCATATGAGTTCAGAAACGTCCGTTGGTTGAGTTCTTGGTCAGTCTCGACAATCATAGTTCCCTCATTTTGCATGTACTTCCTCCGTTTTAAATTATAGTTCGTTTGACTTTTTTGACCTCAAGTTTGACTACTCGTCTTACTCAAAAAATTGTTCAAAATATCATACTTTTTGTTGTGGCTTGCTCTATTAATATAAGTTCTTTAAGAATGACTTAAATTTAACTATATTTGTATAAATTTTTTTTTCAATAAAGCATGTTTGTCAAACTTAAGGTCAAAAAAAAGTCAAACGAACTATAATTTGGAACGGAGGGAGAAGCTAAATACTACGTACTCCATGTACCGCCACACGGGTGGGCCACGACGACAACTAGTCAGGTGGCAAAGCCCATTACACCGCACGCACGCATCTAGTCGCAGTGGGCGAGTAATCGGTTCTTGTCTTTCTTGTCATGCGATCTCGAGCTGCTTCTCTCGCTCGAGCGCTGCCGTCGCTCTCTCGTTGAGTGCACTCGAGCTGCTGCCCTCCTTCGAGCTCGTGCGTCGTCAGCCTTTCTCTTCTGCTTACTGTTTCAGAGCGTCACGGCCGTCCCAGATGTCGCCGCTGCACTGGCAGCCACCTTGGAGGTGTTCCGATCCCTTGCTTGCCAGCCGCCCGTATCATGCATCTATTTTGCATATAGGACATGCATGATCCTTTTGCAACAATTTAATATGTGCATCATTTGATTAATCGCATTCAGTTATCACATTCTCAAATATTTAGTGACAATAACATCACATTAAAATTTCATGTATCGATGGCAGAACATCCTCACTAAGAGCTTAGAGGCATTGCTCTCGCACTCAGACACAAAGACATCAAAGTCTCAGCTAAGATCAACCATATGACACGTCCACAGAGCAATTCTCACTTTTCCAGCCCTCTACGACGTGGATCCGCAGCCCCTGCCGGTGCCAAACTAGCCATTGTTTGTGGTTGCTTGCTACAATGGCATTGAGGTGAACTGAGGCTGATAGCAGTGCCTTGGTGGGAAGATTAGTGCAAGCCAAGACGAATCAAAAGGATATGCACACTGAATTCCCGAGTGCTCCTAAGCCTACATAAGCATGAGCACCAAGGCATCAAAACAAATGAGAACATGAAAGATCCAAATAGTGAACACTAAGCGAGCTCCATATTTTGTGAATAATAGTATTATATTGCGGTACTACTCCTACATACTACAGTATATATCTATATACGCTCGATCAACTTGCAGATCTGTATCAGCATGCATTCGTCTCCTTATATATTTGGCATTTATATATTTAAATAAATTTATTAAAAATTAGATTTAAATATTTTTCCAATGAAATTAATTATGTATCATAAATGTTAATACTTTATAAAATATATTAATCAAAGTTATTTTTTAGAAAACAAAAATAACAGTTATTTTGAGACAATGGGAGTATATTACCATACTCAGGTATTTCTTCCCTTTCATTTCAGGACAATTTATGAAAATGTATATTGTCCTCTGTATTCATTATTTTGAATCTGAGTTTGTGTTAGGTGTGCATATGAATAAGCCGTCATCGTCATTGCTAGCTGTGTATTGATGTGAGATATGGCAAAATTAATCCATTTGACTGTTTAAATTGGTATCACTTTTGTCCTTCAACAGTTTCATGCACATTTACGTAGCCAAAGGTTGCTACACGGCAATCCATTCATATCTGACTGCTACTTCATTGAGGAAAAAAAAAAAAAAACTCATGGCAACTCTAGGCCTTTGTCCTCCCATAACAAGTTTTCTTGAGATATGCAAAACATCAACTTTTTGCCTAATTATGCTAGATGTCGGCCACTAGAACTTTAGTATTAACTATGTAAACATTTGATATCTTTTAGAAAATCAGAAATTTAAATTTCAAAATATATAACTTTCAAACATACATTTAGGACTCATGTCTTTGAATTAAAGATTTTCCAACTACAAAGTTGTAGATTCTATTGAACGCTATAGCTTTTGTATGGATCATGTCAACATTCGAGATCATTTGATAATTTTAAATTTTAAATTTCAAAATATATACAATTACAACATTATTTTGGGGTCCTAAACCATTTCAATTCAAAAAAATAATTACAAAGTTGTAGATTTTGTCAAGAGTTATAACTCTGCTTTTATCCAATTTTATAGAAGTTATGAATTATTTTTCTTTTAAAATCATTAGCTATGGCGGTTGCCTTAAGGTGACCGTCTCGGTTAATTGATTAACCGTAGCGATTACCTAGTTAATCGTGGATTAACCATAGTGGCTGTGTTAAAATATCCGTCTCGCTTAATCATGTTGCTCGAGAGGCAGTTCGACCACCGATTAACGGTAGAGGCCACTAGGGCCAACCATTTTTTTAGTTAATTTCGCCCAACGCCACACAATCTTTTCTATGTAGTGTAAGAGTCTAATAATTAACGATTGTCTAAGTACCTTGGGCACAAGCTTAGATCCTTTTGTTGTTTTAAGCACCTTCTCGACACCCTAATGCTGGTGTGGATACTTGAGTTTTTGGATGGCTAGACTAACAACAAAACTAACAGAAGTCTTCATGGAAATGACGCACATGCATCCGGACGTCAAGTAACTAACAAGCTGCAAGCAAATTCCATCACTTAGTTTGTAATCCTGCAGATATAAGGTCACTCATGGGAGACGAAAAAAAAGCCATTGCCGTCGACTTTAACGAGGAAAAAGCAAAGACAATTTGTTTTTTCTTATCATCACAACGATGCTGCAATTGACTCCAAAGACGGAGCCAAATTGCATAAGACTGGATAGGCAACTCTACGCTGGATCCAGTGCAATTGAAGAGAGATGAAACAATGTTTGTCGTTGAGTCGTGACGATGTTGAAAGGCCAACAGGGTTTCTGAATTTCCGATGCCTCCCCATCCTCATTATTCGTCGAGGTCCTACGAGCAAAGGGATGCTGAATGCAGGCCCAAAACTGGAATATGGAGAGAGGGTAGTACGTACCAGTTGGTCTCGCGACAACGCCGTATATATATATATATGCATGAATTAGCTGGTAGGCCGATGGAGTACTATATATTTAGTTGTGTATAGCCTTCATCAGGAGCATTACCTAGTTTTGACAAGTTTTTATGGCTGTGCTTTCTCTTTCTTTCTTTTCCAGAGATGTGAGATTAGCTTGTTTATCAAATCTGACGTGATTAAAATTATCTTACCTATTACACGTATTTGTTAATTAACATTACACCCTTCTCGAGATACCAAAGAAAAATCTTAATCTTCAGAGGTAACTTCAAATTCCATATGCATTTGTTAACAAAAGGCGCTCCTTGATTATTAGATAATGATACATAGAGCGTACTGAAAAATGACCGTGTTTATATATGTAGGTCCCAGATAAAAATTTAGAGATGTGAGATGTGTAGCTTGTTTATCAAATCTCATGAAAATCATTACAATTATTATTGTAGACATTATTTAACCTCTGCTATAGAGCTTTCAGCATGTGAAAGATTGAATACATGTGAAGGCATGTGGTAAGATAAGGGGCGGATTCTGCCTCAAAATACATTGATGTCACATCTACTATACCATGAGTAACCTTCATATATGACCATCAGTTTATAATGGAAATCACATATCACGTGACAACATTGAATAAGGCTAGCTCTGCCACTTGTTAGGTTACTTATGATGTTGTAGGGTTATTATTATCCTTCATCTAGCACCGGCGGAGCTAAGGAGAAAAAATCTAGTTCAAAAAAGACTATTACTCTATCTGTTCATAGCTTATATAATCACGTGTACATGTGTGTGTATCAGATTAACGGATTTTCCCATATCATTTGGAGTTCATTTTCGTAACTTGGGCTCGGTGACTCTCATCTACATCCTGATTTTGCATGGGCATAGAGTTATGGAAGCACAAATCATGGATTCGTGGAGATAATAATCCTCCCTCTCTCAATCTACTCTAGCTCATTAACTCTAGGATATATACTAGGCCTTCCCATGGCTAGTGTCGACATGCTGGTTGGGGCTCCAACAGGGCTATATGAGAAGGGGCATGAATGATCGCGACAATGATCGCGACCGCCTAAGTTCTGGTCACCTTGTGTGGAGGTCAGATAATAAGTAGTATTACAATAGGAAGAGGTTTTTCTATTCCCGGGAGTAGTTACTCCCATCTTCAAAACAACATATTGCGTATGTATTTATACTTGTTTATCACTTTGAGTATGTTTATATACTCATACTAAGATACTTCAAATCTTTCCACGTGAATTTTTTTTAAAGGAACCCATACTTTTTAATATATTACGAAAATACCACTGACTGTAGTATATAAAACAAGTATAATCACATACTCTATGTATGTATGCATACTTGACATATATACTACCATAGATGGTCTAGTATAATTATATAATTCGTGTACGTACACTTCGTTTGGTCATATACACCTTAAATCTAGAGATATTAACATAGGAGTAACTACTCCCTAGGAGTAGGATAGAATTTTCCATTACAATATACTTAGACTACCATGGATAATAAGAGCTACACCAAGCAAATCTTAACAGTAATTACGGTTGATATAACCGGGCTGTTCGGCTGGTCATATATAAGTCAGTTGATGGGACAAACCGACTAGTTTGTTGTGAGAGAAAAATATTTTTTAAATTTTGTGATACCCGGTCCAATTTGAAATTTGGCCCGTGTGGCCCATGTGTACGTTGATGAGATATTGGGGGGGTTTAGTCTCACCTTGGTTGTTTAGGGTGGGCTAGACCAACATATAAGACTTTTAGAGTTCATCCCACCATCCCCGGGTTAATCCTTTTACGTGAAGCGAGGACGAAAACGTAAGTGAGATGGTAGTAGATGTAGTTCGCTTAGCGTGCAGAGTGGATCTGAGCCGTTTGACTTGGAGCGTTACAAATTTGAACGGCTGATAAGATAAAACAAAATAAAATAGAATATCTTATCAAACTATGTCACTATTTATTGAAAATAAACAAATAATATGCACTTAGTACGTTGAATCTATTGAAAGAGATCGATGTTAGAAAGGGAATGTGCATCTCTTGGTTGGACTCTAACTGGGGCAACTCGATCTATGCTCGAACGCGTTCTCAATAGCTCAAGATCGAGGCAACTAGGGCCCGGTGCAATGACAGAGATGAAACTGCTCAATGCTTTATCTCAGCGAGCATGCTCAGAAGATGAGAGGCAACTAGGGCCCGGTGCAATGACAGAGATGAAACTGCTCAATGCTTTATCTCACGGGAAAAGTTAGATGAATTTCCTTTGATTGTGAATCTGGCCAATTTCCTTTGATTGTGAATCTGGCCTATAGTGGCCTATAGTTGATTCTGTGCTTTGATTGTGAATCTGGCCAATTTCCTTTGATTGTGAATCTGGCCTATAGTGGCCTATAGTTGATTCTGTGCCTTATAGCACCTTCTTCCTCCATAATGCGATGCATATGCTCATGCATGGGCGCTTGGCAGCCTACGAGTAGAACTTGAAATTCCTGGCGTATGGATGATCTCTGCCTCATGCCTCCAACAGGCACAAGGGAAGGGAATTCTGAATTTCCGATGCCTCTCCATCCTAATGCGTCAGAGTTCCTACTTCCTACGAGCAAAGGGATGCTGATCAAGCCCAAAACCGAAACTGAATTGTGAGTACATTAGTTGCAAAGTTGGTCTTGGCAACGCCGTATATATATGCATCAGAGATGTCAGATGTAGCTTGTTTATCAAAATATCATGGAAACCTTGACAGTCATTGCGGTCATTATTTAACCTCTGCTACAGAGCTCTCAACATGTGAAAAACTGAATACATGTAAATAGCATGGTTAGGTGTACTTGTGGTGTTGTAGGATAATTATCCTCAAACTAGGCAACTGGACCCTCTACACTAACACAAGCCAGTCGAGCAAACAACACATGCCGTATACTATACTCCCTCAGTCTCAAAATATTTATTGTTTTTAGTTTTCGTACCACAAATTTAACTTAATTTATAATATTTATATCTTTAAATAAATTTATTAAAAGCCTAGATTCAAAAATCTTTCTAATAATATTAATTATATATGATAAATATTAATATTTTTAATATATATTTAATCAAAATTGAAGTGACAACTATTTTAGAACGAAGGGAGTAGACCACTGCCACTAGCCACTAAAAACAACACACCACCGTCAAAATCATAAGCTAACCACTCCCTAGCAGCACCCACCGCCTCGATGTCTCTACTGCAGATACCATTTATAATAGAGGCGTCTTCTTTTCTTTTTTTTTTTTCTTTTTGGTTGAGAGGTGGCTTGATCAAAATTCAAAATCTGCCTTTTTAAATGGTTTCTTCATAAGTCAGTTTTCATAACTTGGTTTTTTGAGTCAGGTAGGATTTCGAACCATGTCTAGAAATAGAGGCATTTCTAGGTGGCTAGAATTCAGATGTCTCTAGAAATTGATTTCTATATATATGTTGTAAGTAATTAGTTTGACCTACCTCTAAAATTAGGTGGAGCACACTAAAATTCCATAACTTTTTAAAATCAAGTCAAACGAAGATAAACTTATATCAAAGTTGCAGTACTTGAATACATATGACAACTTTTCATTTGAAGTAAGAATTGTTTAAAATTTTCATAATGTGAGATTCAACTTTTTTTTTTTTTTTTGAATTACCTCGAACGGAGAAATGGCACAAAGTAAAGTTGTAGTGCTAGAAGGGATCTACAACTTTGTAGTTGATTAAATTTTGATTTAAAATCAATTAGTGCTTAGAAATTCTGCTTTAAATTCTAGATATTTATTTTTAAAAAAAAATTGACATATTTTTTATAGAGAAATGGCCTAAATCTAAGTTGTATACACTCGAAGAAATATGTAACTTTGTAAATGATGATTTTTATTTAAAATCATTTAGGGAGAGGTGTAGTACTCGAAACAGATCTTTCTAATTCAATATTTTATTATTCAAAATTGTTTAGTCTCAAATATTTATTACAATATTGACTAAAGTTAATCAGTCACAAGATTTTTGTTGCCCATTAAGTTTTACAATAATAAATATAAAACTTTATTCGTATTTTTGTTTAAAACAATTCGGGTATAATTGCGTGTTTTTTTTTTTTTTCAAATTTCAAATGGGAACATGAGAGCACACGAAGGGGTGGGAGGGGAGCACCGGATACACTGCTACTGGCTACTAGTGACTACTGATGTGGCCCAAACGGCCGAACAACCTTTATCCCCCGGGCCCCGGCATTCTCTCTCTCGGTGGTTGTCCCGTCCCCCTCGCGTGCGCTCTGTGCCGACGACTGCTCGGCCGCCGCCTCCGCCGCCGCTGCCCTACGCGCAGGTGTCCGGTTCCCCTCTTCGCGAGCTTCGCCGGCGTCGAGCACGCACCAGGTACGCCCACCCCCTTTCTCTCCTCCCGCTGCTGCTGTGCGAAACCGAGCACCCGAACCCAACCACTTCGTATCCGGATCTGAAATCTGACCCAATTACAAGTGCAGTATACATGTATTACGCCTAGAACCTTCGAATTTCGTTGCACAAAAATTGCCGGGTTGGGTCCGCCCCTCCTGCACCTGCCCTCCTCGATTAAATGTACTGCAGCGGGCGAAGTAGGTCGGGTTTCGCGTAGTGGCGAATTCGAGTTAGGAAACTGCCAAGGTTCGTGGTCATGGATGAGAGTCACTGGAATGGGTGCTGTTCCTTCACTCCTGAGATCTGAATGTAGCTTGCTCACCAGTAACTCATGTCAAGTTGAATTCCTGACGCTTCAGTTGGTGCCAACAGATTTTATCTCATTCATTCATTCATGGTTCTGTATAGTTGTCCATTTGGCAGGATGTTAATTCTGTTGTGCGTAGATGTCATGTCTCATTTGATGCTAAAATTTGGTGTGATGTGGTTAGCAGGAAAGCAATGGAGTGGTGGGGTGCTGATGTTTTGTACTACTTCCGAACCTGAAAGGAGCTTCTTACAATGGCGCCGGGAAGCAGCATTGTGACTGTAGTCCCCGAGTCGGACTGCGGAGATGATGATGCCCTTTCTGAGGCACTTGGTGGTATCAGGCTGGACGTAGAGTCTGCAAGTAAACCGTGGTCGACATCGCTAGCCAATGTTGCATTGTCATCGCTGTCTGGGTTGAATGATTTGCTCGAGTGTCCAGTGTGTACCAACTCTATGCGCCCACCGATACTCCAGGTTTGTGTGCTTAGACTTATCTTCTCCTTTTATTTTGTTGACAAAAGGAGGTGCTTTGGTAATTGCAGTATGCATCTTTGCATGTTTGAGTCTCTAGAGAATGTTGTTAGCTTACATTGCCTATTAGATATGTAGATTGAGTTAGTATAGAAGGTGTGCACTATGTTACTTATGCTGCATTTGCACTGCCTTAAGGTATCTAGGTTTGCCCATTGATCTCAAGTTGTTTAAAATTCTGTTCTGTTAAAATCCTAGTGTAACTGTTTAAAAAAAATTGTCACATTGTAATCGACAATAAGTTCTGGTGTCCACATGGGTCAAGTCTGTTTCATCTTTGCTGCATCTGTCATGTTGTCCATTACACCTGTGGACTCCCTCGCATCAAAATAATCTAGAATTCTCTAATGCTAATGAAAGAGCAGCCATGAAGAGATCAGTCCCTTGTTTCCGCCATATGTTTATATCAGTGTATGGATATCGTTGGAGCCTGTGTATATCATTCTATGTCTTCACTTCCATAGAATTTGGTATGGTCATGAGTTCATGACTTTCAACAAGCTTAAAGCTATATTTACATCTTGCATTAGAATACTTTCAAGTTTTCTAGACTTGCTATCCCCCTCCCCCAGCCACTCTCCTTCCTTCTCCACATACACGATACTGTTGTGTATAGTTTGTGGTTATGTTTATTGTATCCTTGTTCTGCATTTTTTTTGTCAATGAGTTATCTTTATTGTTCCAAACACAAGGTTATCTTTATTATGATCACAATTCCTAAGTTTAGGTACTGTTTCTACACATTTTTTCTCTAGAGTAATTACATGAGTTGCATGCTAGTGTTGCTTGAACAGTGATGGTATTCGTATCACTTCAGGATTTATGTCATGTACTTCAGTTTCAATAGTTAGAGTTACAGAAATGAATTCAGGAAATGACAGTGCTAATAATATATTGGTTCCTTCTTTCTGCAGTGCCCAAATGGCCATACAATCTGCTCTAGTTGCAAGCACAGGGTAGAGAATCATTGCCCAACTTGTCGCCAGGAACTGGGAAACATCAGGTGCTTAGCTCTGGAGAAGGTGGCAGAACAGCTACAGCTTCCGTGCAAATACCAGAGTATGGGATGCACTGAGATTCACCCATACAAGAACAAACTCAAGCATGAGGAGCTCTGCAGGTTCAGGCCATACAACTGTCCGTACGCAGGTTCAGAGTGTCTCATCACAGGTGATGTTCCGTTTCTGGTGTCTCATCTCATCAATGATCATAAGGTGGACTTGCATGAGGGCTGCACGTTTAACCACCGATATGTGAAGCCCAACCCTTACGAAGTGGAAAATGCTACATGGATGCTCACTGTAAGTAAAATGACACTTCTGCTGATGTCTAACTACTCAATTGTTTAGATACATGGGATGTAATCTGGATTATCTGTATGGTCAGTATATGCATTGAGTAGTGACTTGCATAGTATTTGCCTAACAAAGACCTACTTCTTCTTCCCGTATCGAAAAAAAAAAAACAAAGACCTACTTCTGAGATGCGTTATTTGTTTTGAGCCCATCCATCCTTTTCTTGCCTGTGACAGCTGTATCATAAGCATTCCATTCACCCCCTTGTGTTTGATACATGCAGGTTTTCAAGTGTTTTGGGCAGCACTTCTGCCTGCACTTCGAGGCGTTCCTTCTGGGGATGGCGCCAGTGTACATGGCGTTCCTGCGGTTCATGGGCGAGGAGAGCGAGGCACAGGGGTTCGGGTACAGCCTGGAGGTGGGCGGGGGCGGGCGGAAGCTGACATGGCAGGGCACGCCGCGGAGCATCAGGGACAGCCACCGGAAGGTGCGGGACAGCTTCGATGGGCTCATCATCCACAGGAACATGGCGCTCTTCTTCTCGGGCGGCGGCAGGCAGGAGCTCAAGCTGCGGGTCACCGGGCGCATCTGGAGGGAGCAAGGGCAATGAAAAGCATCGCGTCATCCTCCCGTTCCTGGTGGTGCACCGTGCTCATCCGGGGGCAGCTTCTGCTGATCTGCTCCTCACCATGGTTTAAGTCCTATTCGGTGTTCGTCCTGTGCATTTGCTGTATGTACAAATATTTTGGATACGTTGTAGCCTAGTCTAGACTGTCTCCAGACCTGATTAACACGTGGGGAAAGCCCCGGCAAAACCTGTCAGTCTCACATGTGCTCATGTTGATGCCTTTTGCCTTGTCTGGTTGTCCCTGCTGCCAGATAGGCGCTCCTGTTACTGTTAGCAAGTGTTCATACCTGTGCTACGGTCGTTGAATACGCAGTAACGAGGCTCCAGGGGGGAAAAAAAATAGGGTAGGAATGCGATGTGTTTTTTTTCCTGCACCTGCAGCAGCCAACGAATTCGAGGCTGGCCTGGCCTGGTTGCAGTGCAAGACGCGATTTCATTGTCCGAATGTGCACGTGTACACACACACACACCTACCTGGGATAAAAAATAGATAGGGAAGAAAATAGAATTGTATAAATATATTTTGTGTACGAGTGCTTTCAACAACGACGCTTTGGCCGAGTGGTTAAGGCGTGTGCCTGCTAAGTACATGGGGTTTCCCCGCGAGAGTTCGAATCTCTCAGGCGTCGTTTCTCTTTTCTCGTTCTCCCTTTTTTTTTCTTTTCTCTCCATGCCTCTCAGGTTTCGTTTATTCATTTTTGTTCCTTCGTTCTCCTTATTTTCCCGTCATTTTTCATTTTTGCCTCTCCATGCCGATCCAGGAAAATGTTGCATCCATCAACTGGAAAATGGGATGCATTTATCCTCCTTTGGCAGATTTTTTTTTATATGCAACTGCTGGACCCACAATTCACTGAGACGACCTCAACGACATACCAGTAATTTCTGAAATTTGCAGCAGCACAGAAGAAAACAAATAAACAATGGAAAAAGTCTAAATCACCCCCTCAACTATAGTGGGTGGAGTACTTTACCCTCCCAACTATAAAACCGGGTATTCTACCCCCTGAACTTTTAAAACCGGTCAAATTACCCCCGAAGCGGTTTTGCACGGTGGTTTTGCTACAGTAACATGGTTTTGTCTTTTTCTTTTTTATTTATTTTGGCTGAATCTTTGAAAAATCATAGTAAATCATAGAAAAATCATAAAATAGAAAATCTAATTTTGTTGGACTCCACATCAGTAGATCTACACAGTAAACATATAATATAGTATATTTTTTAGTACAAAATTTTTGCTATAATTTTAGACCTATGTTTTTTTTGTAATTAAATAGAATAATTCATAGCCATAATTTCTGTGGCCGAATTGTGGTGAAATTTTTATGGTGAGCTTATTATGATATGCTTGAACTGTAGTAAAAATTTTATAGTTATTGGATCAAATGTAACTTAGTTATAGATTTATTTAGGTTTATACTTAGGTTTATGCTTGTTTAATATAAATAAATCTATAAATGATCCAATAAATATGAAATTTTTACTACAATTCAAGCATATCATAATAAGCTCATCATAAAAATTTCACCACAATTCAGCCACAGAAATTACAGCTATGAATTATTCTATTTAATTACAAAAAACATAGGTCTCTAAATTACAAAGAAAAACTTTGTACTAAAATATTCTATATTATATGTTCACTGTGTAGATCTACTGATGTGGAGTCCAACAAAATTAGATTTTCTATTTTATGATTTTTCTGTGATTTACTATGATTTTTCAAAGATTCAGCCGAAATAAATAAAAAAGAAAAAGACAAAACCATGTTACTGTAGCAAAACCACCGTCCAAAACCGCTTCAGAGGGTAATTTGACCGGTTTTAAAAGTTCAGGGGGTAGAATACCCGGTTTTATAGTTGAGGGGGTAAAGTACTCCACCCACTATAGTTGGGGGGGTGATTTAGACTTTTTCCAATAAACAATCGCACTATTTGTGTGCGCAGTTGACAAAGCTTCTCATCACCAGAATCGACGATCTCTTTTATTTATTGTATAAAGCAGGCAAACAACAAAACAACCGCGTGCACCAGCACTCAAGTATACACACAAGATCTACATTCGTTCAACAATTTACAAACAATCTCTGCAGAAAGGTATGCGAAGTTCCTGCCGGATGAATGAACTCGCTCATATATGATACCAACACGAAGGAACTCCATCAGCGGGCAGCCACACCAAGGAATGCTTGCACTGGAGCATATTCTTGTGGGCTTGCGACGAATCGTGTGGCAGGAGCCTTGTCAATTGGTTGAGGCACTGAGCTCACTGCACAAACAGAACAGGTATTTTCAGGTTGATGCACCCTGATCAAGGTTTCATCCCATACTAATGCAAAGAGAAAAGGGGGTTTCAATTGTGTGCTCAGAATGATACAGAACCTTCCACTGGATTAGATGGAAGGGCCAGCAACTGAAGTTGCATGACCCGATTCTTGCAACTGCTTCAGAGTGGACGCAAGCCAGTCGAGCCCATCGTATAGGCCCTCACCACGGAGCGCGCAGGTCCCCTGTATGTGCCATATTCTGTTCCTGAGATCATGCAGCCCCAGTCCTTCACTAACCTCATCTGTGCTCATGGCACCTCTCTGTGTGAGCAAGAGCAAGATATCAGTCTGAGAGTATGTATAGCTTGATCCCTGCTCATTTGAGACCTTCCATAAATCTTAAGACATTAATGACAAAGCAGTTCTAAAGTTCCTGCTTTTCAATTAGCCATTCAAATATTTTTGGTAATCTAAAAGTTCAATTAGAGCACCAAATAGTTCTCAACAGTTCCTACACAGCAAGGTCTTTACATTTGTCCGCTTTCTGAAAGTAAATGCTCTGATGTCTTGCTAATATGGATAGAGTAAAGTTTGTTCCTGTAAGGTTAATTTATCCTACAGAAACCTCATATGTAATCAATAAAGAAGACATTGGATACCTATAACCTTGCAAACTAATTGAATGTGACACAATACAAACTGAAATAATAAAAAAAGAACATATGATAACAACTCATTATAAGAAGGGGACTTCAAAACATAAATAAATAGACAGTCGCATGCATGTGATAAGGTCATAAAATATTACACAAGTACCCTTAGCACTCCAATCTCTTGGTTTAACTTACCAGATCCTGTTTGTTTGCGAACACCAAGATTATGCTGTTTGCCATCAATGGGTCCTTGATAATGGTCTGAAAGGAGAAAAAAGGATGCATGACATCATATCATCAACAGACATAATCTAAGGGGCCAGGAAGTCTTATAATAATGCAGGTAGTATGAATATCTTACCTGGAATTCTTGCCTCGCATCTCTGATCCTTTCTCTGTCCAAAGAATCAACGACATAGATCTGCAACAAACCGAAAGCTGAAACACAAACTTAGCAAGAAGACTAAATGCCCTTCACTTATACTATTCTGCACGTCAATTTACTGAGCTACCCATGCAAAAAAATTCGAATAATGTGCTTAGACTTGAGGGAATACATATAGGCTGTGGTGTGGATATTAACTACAATCGAAGAAGAATAATGCACAAAGTTAACACCATATCAAGAGTTGAGAAAGACAATATAGCGATAAAAGGACCAAAGAGACATAATGGGAAGCTACACATGTGTCTATAGACTTGCAAGAAATAGTTATTACCAGTGCATCAGAATTACTCAGGTACATCTTCCACAGTGACCTGAGTTTTTCTTGCCCACCCACATCCCACACAGTGAATACCACATTCTTATACTGAACCTTCTCAACATTAAATCCTGCAGAATGGATGCAAATTATGTTATCAGTGGTAGCCATTGGGTGGAGAAATGAGGATAGCAACAAAGTCAATCCAGACTCCAGAGCATTATGTTAGGCATGAAGTTTCTATATAGCCATTTGATGATGCAAATTTGTGTCAGGTAACATGATCTAGAAGAAATTGTTTACAACTGCAACTGCAATACAAGGAAACTAAAATTCAAATTTTGAAGAAAAAAAATCATATTAACAAGCCTGGCTGAAAAAGCCTTTTCATCTGAATCATTCAAATTATATCATCGTTACATTTCCCAGCTTCCACTATTCATCTTCACATTTATATCATCATGAATTTCCAAATCAAGACTGGAAGAAGAATGCTTTGAGGAAAGTCATTTTCTGAACCATCAGATGCAATATACACAAAGGTTATGCCTTTGAAGCATGCATTATCCCACTACTTGAACCAAATATTGATGATCATGGTTTCCTATTGCTGCCTTCTTTTTTTACTCTGTACTCAGCAGACAAATCACACAAAGGATTTCACCAAAAAAGAGGGGGGAAAACTGGTTTGATATTCTATTTGGAAACAGACACACATCATAGACAAAGAAATGCACCAGTTTATAGAATGAAACTGCACGCATGCCGCAATCATTCAGCATTAGAGATAAATGGTAAGTAAATAAATAATGCTATGGGTCACCTACCAACTGTAGGGACTGTTGAAAGAACCTCTCCCATGTGCAGCCTGTATAGTATAGTTGTTTTACCAGCTGCATCCAGACCAAGCATCACAACCTTGAAGAGAGTAATGACACGATTAGTTACAGATTCGATGGAGGAGGATAAGATGAATAAGAATGCATTCTATAAGCAGAGATTCTTCCCTTGTCAGGAAGAAACGATGAAGAAGAGTTGATGGAACGGTTAGGTGGCCTAAGGAGGATATCGAAGATCTATATTTTTAGCTAGAAACACTGTAGTGCTAGGCGGTAACTCATTTTTGGGCTCAAAATCAGCTGGTTGGAAGGCAGTATCCAGGAGACCAATCTACGGCCAATGCTTTGAGTGCTATCTCCATCTATTTAATCTAAAAATTTGCACTTTGCTGCTAGGGTGATACAGTTCCATTTAAAACAGGCACGCAGGAAAGAGGGCGACAGAGCTCTGTGACCAAGCATTAAATTGGGAATTCAATAGCTTCTGCATGGCACAAGTTAATAATAATAAATAACTGAACTTAAAGAGCCCTGGAATCAAGATAAGCAGTAACAGTGGATCCCTAGTCACATACTCACATGCCACTCGCTAATACAAAGCCAAGAACTCGGATCGAAGCTCTGCCTATAACAATGGAACACGCCCGAATCCCTGGTCACATACTCGCATGCCACTCCCTAATACAAAGCCAAGAACTCGGATCGAAGCTCTGCCTGCCTATAACAATGGAACATCACATCAGCAAGTAAGCCACAACAATCCACACGCCCGAACCCTTGCGCAGTACGGGCCCAAGCAACGTCTCTTCATATTTCCACTCGAACCGAACCATTCGGGAGCGAGCACGCGGGCCTAAAACATTGGAATTCCTAAAACATTCCATTCTAATTCGAAACGAAACTAGAGCACGAGTCTAGGAGTGAGTTGCCAGAGCCAGCATCCTACTTAGCAAACAGAGCAAGCAACCGAATCGAAGGAAGGAACCGCAGGAGGAGGGAGAGGGGATCATTAAGTACCCTCATCTCCCTGGTGGAGAAGAAGGAATCGAAGAGCCTGCGCAGGGCCTGCCCCATCTTTCCGCCGCTCGCTCAACTCCTCCCTGCCTCCCTCGGTCCCTCCGGTCGGGTTCTTGGCTCTCCGCGGCCGGCTGCTGCTGTCCCTCACTCCCCTGCCCCCCGCGGGATTCCGTCCCGTCGAGCTCGAGTGGAGCGGATCACGGGAGGGAGCGGAGCCTCCAGAGTCCAGGCAGGGCCGGCGCTGGACCAAGCGGGGCACGGTCCGGTCCAGTGGGTGGGTTGGTCAGGTTTGGTCTGGCTATGGCGAGAGAGATCAGAGAAGAAAAGGAAGAAGCAGTGGGTGTGGGTGTTCTTGCGGTCTTGCCTTCTTGGCAGGGTTTGGCAGTTTTGGTTTGTGGGGCTCGCCTGCTCTGGTCTGCTCGCCGCCAGAACGAGAAGACGGCGCCACGCGGGTAGAATTCTTTGCTTTGCTCGGTGTCTTGTGATGTTCGTGATTTGGTTTCTTAAGCCTCACGCACGCACTCTAACCGCATAAATTTGAGACCATTCAGCACAATGCTCAGATTCAGCCACACCCGGCTGTTCTTTTTCCTCCCAAAGATTATGATGCTATATTATACGAAGAATTTATTTAACCTAAGGGCTTGTTTGGATAGAGGGGATAGAGATTGGGATAGTGATAGGAAATAGATGAACAGCTATGATTGAATGAGATGTAAAAAATGAATGGCTACGATTCAATAATATCCTTTAGGGGTGTAGGATATCCCCATCCCAATCTCTATCCTGGCTAATCCAAACGTCCCCTAAGTTATTGGAGGTTTTGAGCTACTACCATTGTGTACATCAGTACATGTACATGATCTTAAAATCTATTAGGGTAATCATATATCAACTAGTGTTAGAAAAGTATCATTGATAGCATCAATCTCTCTCAATTTGTGTCCTGTCACCGTTGGTCTGCATATGTGGCCATCGTCCGACTCCACCTTACGTTACTTCTCCTACCCTATATGTGATCTCATCCAATGCCCCTTCCTCCTCCACTGACACTCTATATCAACGTCGCCCACACACGCCGTGGATCTACGGGGATACTATCATTGTCGGGCTAGTATCTCTCTGCGCAACATAGAAGTGCGCCTAGCCACAAGCGTGGAAGAATGTTTTTTTAACACTGATACTAACTCCGACAGATTGCCCTAACATTAATTTGTGCCGAATTGAGAAATCACTCAAGTGGTAAAGTCGGTAAAGTCGTGAATTTGTTGGTTGGGTTTAACCTATTCTTCTTTCAGATAGAAATTAGAAATTTAAGATATTTTATGTTACTAAATAAACAATAGATTCTGCATAAAGCAGTGAGCTTTGTCAAATAGACCATTAATAAACATTTCACACACTTATTTGCTAAATCATATTTAGCATACGTAAGTTATCAACACAAAAATCAGATTATATAGTAAAGATATGTATGTAGTATGCATCATTTGAATAGGTCCTAATGCTTTCAGACAATTTGCAACATTAAACATGGAACATTCACTTGAGCCTAATGGATAAGTTAAGCTTGTAATAAAGGAAGAAGGGTAGATTGAAATATAAAATGACTTTGCTAGAAATAAAGTTTAAACCGTATACCTAATAAAAAAATTATGTTACAAACTCAAAAATCTTATAGCTTTAGTGCTAAGAAAGAATATAGCTTAAGACAAATTTTTAATGAGTCCATACCAATTTTTTTTATTATGGTTAGCAATATTCTTAGTTCACGAAAACTATTGTTCCATATTTAGAACAGAAATATTTAATATTTACTTGAAAAATTATCACAAAGAGACAACTATTTTATTTTTAAAAATTATTGTTATAGTGTTCTTGTAAAAGTGGCTTCTAGCTTCAATAAAAAGTATCCAATCTTAAAAAAAATATAAAAATTCCATTTACTCATTATCACAAATTATTACTATTTATTGTATTTAAAATAATATTTTACTATCCAACAAAAATATCCGAGAATAGATATGAAATCAATAATAAGAAGAAGAAAAATAAAAACTTTCAAAGAAACTGCCATGTGGTGTTTAGATCTTAGAAAATGAAAAATAAGATAAAAAATAAATTAATAATTAGAATTAATAAGATATATGAAAAATAGACGGATAAAATAGAGCACCCTATCGTACTACCCATATCCATAGATCAAATACCAGCTCATAAAAATAAAAAAAATAAAAAAACGGCTGCCAAAGAAGCCCTTGTCGTCGATGCAACCTGCCTCTCGTTCTGTCTGTATCTCTCGCTCTCCTCTCGTTCTCGGATGACTGGTCGGCCGCCGCCCTAAGCCAGACGCTGAGGCTTTGGTTGATCTTTTCGCCGGCGACGAACACCCACCAGGTACTCCCACCCCATCTCTTCCCTTTCCTCAGGGACCCCATCTCTTCCCTTCCCTTATGCTGTGCGAGGATGAGCACTGGAACCCTAACCTAAAGCTATTTAGCCATTTGATTTGACAAGCCTCCTAACTTCGAAGTTTTTCCAGAAATTATTGGGTGTACATGTGTACACCCAGATCCCTTCACTGGATCCGCCCCTGCCCTGGGTCCGCCCCTGTCTGCTGGTGATTCTTGTGAAGCATATTCCTTCAAGTTGAAGGACCACTGGATGTAATCAAAGACACCGGGGTTCACAACTGTTATGTAAATTTAAGCTCCTGAGAAAAGCAGAGCCTGGAGAACGATGATCTAGGGTTCACTGCACATTTGGGAATGGATTACTACAACATCCTCAAGGTGAATCGCAATGCGACCTTGGAGGACCTCAAGAAGTCGTATCGGCGGCTTGCAAGGACATGGCATCCTGACAAGAATCCAACTGGAGGGGCGGAGGCTGAGGCAAAGTTCAAGCAGATAACCGAGGCCTATGAGGCAAGTGAATTTAGCTGACGAACTTCCCTTCCAATGCGACGCATTTAGGAAGAGCACATGATCCCATTTTTGGAAGAAAAAGATACTAGCTGTTAACCATTTTGGTTTAATTTGGTTGGCAATATGATGATACCTATATACAGTCACGTGGAAAATTTTTTATTTGTTATAAATAAGTGAAGTTATATGTTTCCTCTAAATGTATCCTCAATTTGTCTTAAATCCCTGTTTACCATTCTCAGTGTGCATCTAGGATACACAAAGTGCAACATATAGGTTCATGTGTTTGTTTAATTCACATAGCGAGAGTATTCATCATCCATCTGAATAGATTACTTAAAAATATTATGAAAAAAAAGGCTACAAGTTAATAATATAGGCTGCGGGTGATGCTTTATGCCAAAAGGAATATGTTATGATAATGTTGTTGTACTTATAGCTACTGTCCCACCATCTTGGAAGTATTATTCCTTACATGTAATTAATTGGATTTGCATTGGTTTGAGATGGTGAAGTTAGGACTTCTTTGTTACCGTAAGATAACTTCTGAGTTAAAATGTTCTCTCATGGTCTGCATCTACCTTCAGCATTTACTATGGTGATGTAATAATGTAATATAGCATGAGTATGGTTACTGCATATTGTTTAAAACTTTAAATGCAATAGCAAGACAGAGCAAAATCACAATGTTTTCCTTCTCTTCTAATTGTCACATTCACATGGACTTGTACCCATTGTATTTATTTTGCTTCCAGCTTGTAGAGTTCAGTTCAAGAGCTGTGTTGCTTATTTGCTCTTCGCTGACCAACTCTAGATGATTAGTGCAGGTACTAAGTGATCCAGAAAAGCGTGCAATTTACGACCAATATGGTGAGGAAGGCTTAAAGGGGATGCCTCCACCTGGTTCCCAGAGCCGGTCCTCCACAACTGCTGGCCCAAGTGGTCCGAGTAATTTCCGGTACAATCCTAGTGACCCAGATGATTTCTTTGCTGAGTTCATGGCAAGCAACAAGACTTACTCCTTTGACCAAGACCAGACACGATTCCAACCAAGATCAAGTTGGACTTCAGCAAGGAATAGTAGAAGTGAAGCTCCTTCTGGTTCACGGAAAGAGAGTGGTGCCAGTACAAGCCATGTAGAGAAGCCACCACCTGTGGAAAAAACATTACTTTGTACGCTTGAAGAGTTGTACAATGGAACAAAAAGGAAAATGAAGATCACTAGGAATGTTGCAAAGCCAGATGGGTATGTTGCCTCATATTTCTATGATATCTTTGTAGTCATAAGTTTTTCCTCAACGTTATGATTTTCTCCTTTTTGCGGGACAAGAGTTTGGGTCAATAACATATTTAGATAATTTGGAAATTCAAGTCCACACAGACATGACTTTTCTGCTACAGTTAAGATATGCTTTGGCTTTGCTATTATATATTTTGTAATTATCTTCTGCTGCATCGCATGCTATGAGTCCATTATATATTTTCTTCAACTTTTCTTTCCCAAATTTTTTGGAGGGGTGTGGGTGGTGGTGGTGGCGGTGGCAAGATGTATGTTTCGATTTTAGTAAAACATGAAGGCTGAATGCATATACATGGTGCTTGAGTTCAAAATCTGTCAACAGGACTTATTTTTGTTGTGTATCTAACCATGTCTTACAAGAACTTGCAACCATGCAAGTGTCACATTTGGCTCTTTTTGACTGCGCAGCAGTCATAATGCATACTTTTTTTTTACCTCTTCTTAGCACTCCGGAATGAAATTATAGAAAGTTAATTTGAGCATTTGACTGCAAGGGCAGGCTAATGTCTGCAATTCTGCATGAACTTATACTAAGTTAGCACTGATGAGCCTGCTGACTGGTTAAAAAGACTTGACCAGGGGGAGGGATGTCCCCCGGATTTTGTTCTTATAAGTTTGTGCCTGCCTTTGAACCTGGACTGGTAACAGGGCTTCATCGATCTCGTGACGAGCATCTCCAGCAGCTCCCCTTTCTCATCCCTCATCCCCATAAACCCACCATATTGGGGGAGATAGTCCAATTTTGCTCCTGTAGCAGCTCCCCTATATGGTCCCCTTTTATTGGTGATCACCAATATATCCCCCATCTCCCCTCATATAAAGGGGGAGTTGCATCTCCCCCAATAGCTGGGGTTCATCATTATTTCATCATCTTCCACACCATGCATGACTATCACCTTCTTCTGACAGGTGGACCCTATATGTATTGGGGAAGATTATTGGTGATCTGTTGGAGCACCTCCCCCAATAGCCTAGAAAAACAGTATTGGTGATCACCAATATCACTCTATTGGGGATGAAATATTGGTGAGCTGATGGAGATGCTCTTAAGCGGTCTAACCAGTGTTATTCAGGAGAAGTTGGCCTGCTGGCTATTAAACACACAGTGGTTTGATTGATTGACATGAAAACAGTTTTTGATTGAGGAATATCATCAATCATGCCATGGTCCTTCGTAATCCTAGTTTTATACTTCTTGTTTCATTCCTTCTCGAGAGAAAAATTCTTTAAGCAATGTGAAGGATACCTAATTTGTAGTTATGGATCCTAAGTCCTTACTGTTAATTTCGGAACAAATATCTATCACAAAGTTATTTCCTTTTTTTTTGTCAAGTTCATGGCAGCATTATTAGCTTATTAGTATGTTGAATTAGTGTGCTGTTGCATTTACCGAGATAGAAATTATGCTGATTCTCTGACTCCATCCGAATTTCATCCTATGCAGAAGAGTAGAAGTTGAAACAGAGGTCTTGGCAGTTGAAGTGTTACCTGGCTGGAAAAAGGGCACCAAGATTACATTCCCCAACAAAGGCGATAAGCTGCATGGCCAGTTAGCACAAGACCTGACCTTCGTCCTCGATTCAAAGCCCCACGATGTGTACAATCTTGAAGGAAACAACCTTCTTGTAAAGCAGGAGATCCCTCTGGTGGATGCCCTCGCTGGGGCAGAGATAAACCTGAGAACCCTTGATGGACGGAATCTGCCTGTGAGGGTGGAGGAAGTTGTGCGCCCTGGGTACGAAGTCGTGCTGGAGAACGAAGGATGGCCAATCAGGAAGGAACCTGGGAAGAAGGGAAAGCTGGTAATCAAGTTTGATGTGACTTTTCCGGTGAGGTTATCGTCGTCGCAGCGGACAGCCATCAGGCGAATCATGGGCGGCTAACTGGGGAAAAAGAAAGAAAGGGAGAGAATGGCCATTGCATTCTTACATTAAGAAGAAACAGTGACTATATTGGCCCAATAATTTAGATAGATAGCTGAAGTCAATTAGATAGGCATTTCCATGGTTACAGTGGCCCGTTGCTAATCCTATACCTATTTGCTCTGGTTAATCGAATATGACCTAGGTTTTCTTTTCTTTATTGTCTCATGTGAATCAGTAGAAAAGGCGAGTAGTTTTGAGGATATTGTAAGCTGATTTTTTCCATCTGATTTTTTTCTGGAGTATGTGATGATTTTCTTCATTGAAAAACTGTAGCATTCTCGGGAAATCAAAGATAGAAAAGACAAGAAAGGAACGGTTAAGCCAATCTTCATCTGATTTCTTGTGTCATGTATTAGTTGTGCAGGATTCATATATTTTTTTTTGGCAAATTAAATTCCCATGTTCATCATGCCTCCACACTCCAATGAAATTTGTGAAGAAAAAATAAACTCATCTGCGGGTAAGACAGTCTCGGGTATTTTGCTTAAGAAGACCTCGAGGGAACTTTGAACCCCTGCCCTATGGGATAAATGATATTTGATACTTAGACAATGTCTATACATGTTTTCCAAACACACCTGCAGAGGTCCTAGTGACAAAATGAGCTGTCACATGCCCAATGCCCGTTGACAGAATAGCTGGGTACTAGAGGTCCAAGAGGAGGCACCGAGCGCCCTTGACTCCGTGCCCACGCTAGAGGAGGAAGGCGTGCGCGCCACTGGTGCCGATCGGCACATCATCAAATCAGTTACCTTAATAAAAGTTCTAGTAGATTTGAAAAGATTTAGAATTGTTTAGGAATGGAGAATCCGTAAGGCCCATCTCCTCTCATCTCTTTCTTTCTTTCTTGTAATACACTGCTTCTCTCTCTCTCTGCCTCCATCTCTCTTCCTATGCGCCACCGCCGCCACCTCCCCAAACCCTAGCCGCCACCTCCCTCACCAACATCGTCGCCACCCCCTGCCGTCCACGCCGCTGTCCTAGCACACCGCCCAACCACCCTTACTCGCAAGGCTGTTACTACATAACATCAAAAATCACTTTTAGGATAGTGTATGAATAACACTCACTCTCAAAATTTTCTTTGTACTAAAAAATACTTTTAGAATAATGCATGAATGTAATTCATCAGCTTTTTCGAGTAATTAAAATTTTTAAAGTTTAACTATATTTAAAGAAAATATTATCAACATTAGTATTTTCTAATATTTTTATTATGGAAAAATATTTTACTACTAATTAACACTCCCTCCGTTTTAAATCATAAATCGTTTAGAATGATTTAGGATTACGCACATAGTATGGCTATATATCTAAAACTAGAATGATTTATAATTTGAAACGAAGGAAGTATGTATCATAAATAATGGTATTCTATATATATTTAGTTGCGAACTGAGCGATAGCTCACCGGTTGGGTTCCTTGTGGTGGAACCTGCCCACCCGGTTCAAGTCCCAAACTTGACACGGGTGCTTTCGCATTTTCCTGGATTTATCCAGATTTAACTGGCCAATTATGCTTTCGGTGGTAGGCGGCGTGCCCGTCGGACAAGGGGCTGTGGTGACTTCGTCAATCTTGAGATTTGCCGGTCCATCTCATTCTTCAAAGGTGCTCATAGTAGGGTGTGCGAGAAATCTGGGTCTTCGCAAAATATATATATATATATATATATATATATATATATATATATATATATATATATAGTTTTTTTTTAAATGACTCCTCTCTATACAGTATTTTAGGCTCGGAAGAGTTGTAAGTTGTAACATGTGGCATCTATTCTGTCCCATATCTTTTTTAAAACTGGAAAAATGGGCTTAATTATTATTTTTATGTACCCGGGATTAAATAAAGGGCACCAAAAGCCCCACAAAAACCCTGTGTGCTTCGTCACCCCTCCACCAGCAAACCCACCACACCACTTGCACAACGTGCACTGCTGCCGCCGCCTCCGGCCTCCGCCTCCGCCTCCGCCTCCGCCTCCAGCGCCGGTGAGACGAGTAGGGAGGGGGAGCGCGGGGATGGATGGCGGCCTCGACGACGGCTGGGAGGACGTGAACTTCCTCATTGAGGTGCTCCGCGCGACGGACGAGGCCGAGGCCTCCCGCAACCCTAACCCCACTCCCACCCCCGCACCCGCGCCCGCTCCCCTCCCCACGTATGACACCTTCGCCGCCACCCCCGTCTCCGCTTCGCATCCCTCCCCCGCTCTCCGTTTCTCCCCTCCGCGGGAGCTCACCCAGCCGCCGCCGACTGCCGCCGCTAGCGCCAGGGATGCGCTGGCAACAGGGGCCGACGCCGGCCGCGACTTCTCCCCTCCGCGAAATCTCTCCCAGCGCCCGGCGCCCGAGGAGGGTAGCCTCGCGATCGTCACGGCGGGCTCCGCTGGCCAACACTGCTTTGTGGGCACGGGTGGCGGCGGCGGCGGCCTGGGCACGGGCACCAAGAGGGACAGGGAAGCGATGGAGCTCGAGAGGCTCAAGGTGATTCCTTTCTCTGTGTTTGGTGTTTGGTGAGTAGCGGTTCACTTGCCTTTAGATGCATTTGACTTTCGTTCCTAATGCCTTTTGATCTTAACCACTGCAGAGGGAGCTGAGCCGCGTCTCCAAGCAAATGAATGAATGGGTGCGTACCTTGTGTTATCGGCAGTATTCTTTATTTCTCTTGAGTTAGTTGAGCTGTGCATTTTTATCAACCTTGTTTGAATGTTAAATTGAGACGAGGTCTGATCTATTAAATTGGTGCTGTTGACAAACTTTTTTTTTTTGTGTGTCAATTAATATGCATTGCTTTTAGCTCGTATGATCATCAGGTGTTGATTCCTTGTAATCTTGTTTGCAGAAAAATGAATGTACCATGCTGAGAAAGGACAGAACAAAGAAAGATCTTCAAATCAAGGCTAAAGAAGCTGAGATTCAAAATCTGAAAAAGGCTAATGTGTAAGTGCTACTGGTTTCAGTGTCCATACCCATACTCATCATTTCAATCACCATGATGCTCACAGTGAGCTAACATACTAGTCATCTACCTGTATCTGAAGAATTTGAACATGTCTACCTCGTTCTGAATAAAGTAGGATTGTACGTGGGTGTGGGTGTAGGGAGGTGGGATATTACTCTGATTCACGTATATTGCTTTTTGCATTAGTTCCAAGACTGCTGACACTGTTTTCCCCTTTCATTTTTTTTATTCAGCAGCTCCAGCAAAAATTTGTGCAGCGCAGGGATGGATATTGATCAATCCTTTCACACCACTGCAAATGGGGCTTTGCATGTTGGGGGTTCTTCTAGGACATCCAGGCGAACAGACAAGATGAATGGCAAAGATGTCCATTCCTTGCGAGATGATTCATATCTAAATCAAGGGCAACAAACTGATTTGCCTGAGGCCTTGGAACTGAAGTGTCACACCATGATTGATAATGGTAAGATGTGGAGCTCATTCTGTAGTTGACACTTCCTATCTTACGCCCCCTCTTCTTTGAATCTTATCGATGATCTGTCTTGAATAGGAATAAGTACATCCGGAGTAGGAGTAGTGTCTCTGGAGGTAATGCCCCTAGCTTATTTTCATCCTTTATGTCATATATATAGTATTTTTTTTTTGTAAATTAAATTAAATTTCTGTTATGTTGGTAGGAGGATACCCATTTTGAACCAAGGAGCATTACATGCAAGGAAATTAAGGAGAGCATTACATGCAAGGAAATTAAGGACATAGGATTACAGACAGATAAAACATCCGACAATGAACATCTTGAGTGCAATAAAGTGTTGGTTGAGCGTATCTCTAGTAACCTACGTGCAATGTGGGGCATGTCACCTAACAGTTTATCGAGAAGGAATTTGATATCAAAGATCATTGTTTCTTGTTCAGAAGAAATTTTGTTACTTCTCCAATGTACTAGATTGTCAGACAACTGTGAACCGTCTTCTGAAGCAAGCTCCTCCATGAATGAAGCTATTTCCCAAGTTTATGACATGTTCATTAAGGTGAGTACCATTTTAAAAAGTGCCATTTGTATTTCCCTGTTGCAGTTCATCCTGTCATGCATAGAAGTTCACCCTGACATGCATTTCAATGGTGGGCATACAAATTTTCTGACTGAACTTGAGCCTTAATGTCAGACAACTGTCCAGTTTACTCTTGATCTTTCCACCTCTCCTTTTATACCGGACGGGTATAAGACTTGTATTTAGCCACAATATGTCCTAACTTACTTGAACATTTCAATTCAGTATCTGCATATGAAATGCACATATATTTTCTGCATTTGAAGTAACCATGATCTTTAAAAAATTCAAAATTTCCTTCCATATTTCCTTTTGATCATGTCACTTAAGTTGATTAAAATGATCAATTTAATTTTTCATTTTTGGCAGATGAATAGTGGGAAGATATCAATACAAAGTTTCCTTGAAGCATTGCTAAATCTCTTTACTTTTGATAATGTAAGATCCGAGACTCTGAGCTTTTCCTTTTGTTTGTAGCATTGTTTTTCTTTTTTGCCATTTCTATTATCGCTTGTGTGTGTTGTGTACTAATTATGTTAATACTGATACATACTGAAATGATCTGTTCATGTATTTTTTAATTAGCACTAAATTCTGAGAATTTTACAGAACTACAACTATTGTGACCTAATACCCATAGATCTTCAACTTTTTTGCTGTTTATCACAAAAATAAACTATTTTAGTACTACAACTTTCTAATAGCTACTCAGTGCCAAAACAATTGTAGTTTTGTGAAATATAATCTGAAATCAGGAGTTATTTGATATTGTGTTGAGGTTTTCATGTTAATCTTTGTAACTGTGGGGAAGGAAAATGATGGTTTCTAATGTTAATACTTATGGACAGCGATTTGCTTTTGACCAAGTTCCATTTTAATCATACACCTTATTGTGAAAAGTGGTGACTTTAGGCATCATAGATCCAGTGGTTTAACTAACAAGGAATGAAGAAACCTGCAGAAAAAAACTATTTAAAACCCTATATGTAGTGAGCAATGAAACAATGCTGTACCTTTTAGGTCGATTTCTTTGTGAATGATAAAAAGAGTGAGCAGTTAATTGATGTCGATTTGGGAAAATGCTAGCAAAAATGGTTCAACCGTCCCTGTTGAAACATCAATAGTGTGATCACTTTGCTGCTTTTGTTTGAGTTCTCATAGCATGATGAATGAATACACATTTGATTTTATTTACTATATTGTAATGATTAATGTCAGTCTTTCCACTTCTTTTGTGGGTTGTGATGTTGGACTGGGTAACGCTGTATTTTGGCTTTGTTTGACATGCTATTCATTTTTACCTCTATTTCAGGCTGCTATAGTTGGTAGAACTCTGAGGGTATTGCTCAGAGTTTTGCAGCACTTACTGCATCATGGAGCGAAGTCTAGTGGAAGGTATACTTAACTCATGCATGAAATACATTTTTACTAGTAGACAGCAACTGCATTTCACAGTTGAAGTAAATATGGTCCTTAGGTTTAGCACTGAACTCAAACAGCATTTAACTGACAATGTATCAGATAGAGAAAATGAATCGAAATTTCTAGTTATTCTAAATTGATATTCATGTTTTTTCTCTAATTCAAAATGTGACCTGGAATTCTCTAAATCTATGCTCTAAAGTGATCAGTGGTGCTTCACTCGATCACGTTTTGGGCTGCTATTCTTTCTTGATATGTAAACCATGTGTACCTTTATGCTTCAGTTTTTTACATTTTTAAGAGTGATTGGTGACATGGTTTCTGAATTAATAAATTGGTTAGATTTTTTTTTTTTTTTTTTTTTTTTATGTTGGAAATGTTTCTACTCAAGGGTGGCTTGCATAATGTTCTCATTTTTTTTTCCTTGTTTACTATTGTAGGCTCCCATGCTTATGAACTTTAATTTGATTTTTCTCAGTGTACCCTCAGGAACAATGTTTCTGTTGAACCATATGTTGACATACACATGGAGAACAACCACAAAGACTGTTCCACCTTACTGAGTCCACTGGATGCAGAAGATTCATTGAGACAGCATAATATGTTTCTTCCTTTTACTTTATGGAGTTCACTTTTCACTGCAATGCTTCAAATTGGGGTCAAATACTCAGAAGAGACAATTCGTACTGATGCATTATCCATAATGATTTTCATTGTAAGGTCAACAGATCCCAAAGAGGAACGCCATAAGTAAGCAAGCTTCTGAATGATTTTTTCCTTTGTTTAGTTGCTTATAATGTTGGGTGTTAATGATATAATGCTGCTACTTTCAGATTTGGATTTACTTCTGTAATGACGAGATTGCATCTGCTATTGCAGAAAGAAAACGGATTGCTTGTTAAGAAGCATTCTGTGCGTCTACTTTTCTTGCTTCTGAATTGTAAGTTCATGTGCTTATATATTCGAATTCTTCGCACTAGCTTTAGAACTGAAGATGCTAGCATGCAAGAACTGTTCTTTCCAGGACACTGCAATGTGTGCATTCTGTGGAGTAGCTACCTGGTACTCTTCTTTTTAATGATGCTTTTGCCTGGTTCTTGGGGACTTCTCATCCCTCATAAGCATAAGGGAAATCGGTAGTGGAGCCTCTGTTTTTAATGGCTAGATCGAAAACATGATTTGTTGGTGTTTTTTTTGAAACAATTTGTTGGTGTTTTTAGTGTTAACTGTTTTTACCAAAGATGTTTTTCTTATATAGAATTGAGTTCAGCTGTTATGGGATCGGCTTAATGTAGGTTCCTCATTAAAATAATTTTGTTTTCATGTTACACTTATGTAGTAACTTTCCCTGCCTTTCATCCTTGCAATTGCAACCTAATTCCTGTCCCATTAGGCCCAGTGACGTTGAAGTTGCTGTGTAGTGGAGGCAAAGATGGCTCCGAACAGATGGAACCGGAAGCTTGTGAAAACAATAAATCTCAAGAAGTCATAAGTTCAATTCTTGTGGATTTATCTGATTGTTTGACTTCTGAGGCAACTTGTTCTCTGGTAAGCTACTTATCTCTTTTAGTTATTCAGGATGGAAATCTGCATTTACATTCAGCCAGATTCTGCTTGTCCACATGGTTTGAACATCAAGATGGTTTTTCACCTATCGCCGATAAACAAAAGGCGTTGCATGATATTCCCTGAAAACTTTTTTTTTTTTTATTTATTTTTTACCTAGAGACTGTTTTTAGAGTCAGCATAACTTGTTTATTTCACTTTAGCTAGCTGAACAAATATGTTTTTCAGGGGATTGAGCTTTGCCGGCTTGTTATCATTCTGCTAGCATACATAGCTTCCAGTGGCCAATTGGGATATGAGGTGCTTTTAGGTCCAGTGAGTGCCCGTGGTGCCAGTTTTTTGGAGATGATAATGGAAGCCCTTGCATCACAGATGCAATATGAAACACAAGAGTTACTAAAAGAAAGGTACATCAACTTTGCTACCCCACTCGTGCGTTCTTAGCTTGTATCACATGAATGTGGAGATATCACTGAGTAAATTCTAGATATGCCTTAGCTCGTGAGTCAATTGCTTCCCTTTTTGTTGGCAACCATCTTAAGCTGCACTCCAAGTTGCTCTTAGTATGAAGAACTTGTCTGCGATTTGTAGCATTAATGTGAAAATCATTTCTGCAGGTGTTTGATGATGAGGGAAGCTCTTATCCTCCTAAACCGGTTGGCATCACACGCTAACTATTCGAAACCAACTTTGGAAGTGCTGACGAGAAGCAAGCTGTGCTCAACCTTGACGATTGACGTAGCGAACCGGTTGCCCCAAACCCAGATGGCACATGATCTCGTGGAACTGGCCCAGAAATTCAGATCCCGAGTGTATGCTTTCCTGGAGGAGAAACCCTTGACAGTTGACGGTTCCAATCTGGGTGCTTCTAACAAGAGCTGAGGTACCCCAGGCGCAGCCTGAGGTAGCTGGGATAGTACCATGGAAAGTGTATCGCTAGTTGCTCGACAAAGTTTAGTTCTTTTTTTTTTTTTTTTTTTACTAACCCTTAGGGTTTATTAGGAGTTAGACTGGCTTGGCTGGGGCGAGTCGGTAGCTTTTGCTAGTGGTGTACAGAGGTGACTGCTGCCTCGCCATTTTGGGGAAGAGAGAATGTAGTAGTACTACGGCAAGGCAATGGAAATGTACATCGTAATTGTTCTTTGAACGTCAAGGCTGTGGCATCGGCCATTGCATTGCAGATTTATAATGAAAATTACCATGGAGGGTGCAGGCAAGTGGTGTGCCCTTGCGTCATGTTAGGAAGTACCTTGCACTTCAAGCTAAAAAAAAAAGCACCTTGCACTTGCTCACAAGGCTTTTTCTTTTCCTTGGTTCTAATCAAGGTACTGCAAGTTTCTGTTAAGAACATGCTGGTGCATAATTGAGAAGGTGAGCTAGGCAACTAGCATAACTAAACAGTAAAAACTGAGCTACATGGACTGACAATCATTCTGTTTCTTTGTCTTTTCAGCCGTTTGAACATTTTTTTTCATAGCAAATCAGTTGGCTTATCTTATGGGTCGGTCGAACACCCTGAATATGTTGATAGCAAGCAGCATTTAATGGAAGTAGCTTTTCATACTCTTTTTTTAATCCGCTCAAGCTCGGCCTTGGGATAGGAGCATTCTGACCTCAGATTCAAAGTTGCCCAGGCCCTTAGCACTCAGCCTAAAATAACCGGGTAATAATATCACGAAAGCTTCTAACAAAATTCTATTGAAACTGAGAAAATAATATTCAGGCCCCTAGCACAATTCTATTGAAACTGAGAAAATAATATTCAGGCCCCTAGCACTCCGCCTAAAGTAATCGACGAAGAGAGAATACTTTTTTAATATATAATAACCGAAACAATCTCGGTTTTAGTTGTCGGATTACCGAAACAACCGATCAAGCCAGTATATGCGAAAAGGCCCAACCATAGCTCTCCTACGGGCTTATACCAGCCCAAGGCGGCCCAGCCAGACGCCCCTCTGCTCCCACTCGAGGCGGCAGCACATCTTCCACAAGAGACTAGAGACCATTAGCAGCGGCGTCCCCGTCCCCGCTCCCTCCCCAAATTCGTTGCGGCGGGAGAGAGAGCAGCTCTAGAGAAGCAGAGAGAGCGCATAACCGGCGGCGGCAGCGGCGGCGGCGGTAGCAGCCATGAGGATCGAGGAGGTGCAGTCCACCTCGAAGAAGCAGCGCATCGCCACCCACACCCACATCAAGGGCCTCGGCCTCGACGTAGCTGCCCGCTCCTCCTCCTCCCCCCTGGTTTTTCTAGGGTTTTAGCTCCTCCGTGCGTTTGCGTAGCAGTTCCTCACTGTTTGTTTTTCCTTGTTTTCTTATGGGTGGCCGAGCAGGCCAATGGGATGGCGATTCCGTTGGCGGCGGGGTTCGTGGGCCAGGCGGCGGCGCGCGAGGCGGCCGGGCTGTCCGTCGACATGATTCGCCAGAAGAAGATGGCCGGACGCGCGCTGCTCCTTGCCGGCCCGCCCGCCACGGGCAAGACGGCGCTAGCGCTCGGCATAGCGCAGGAGCTCGGCAGCAAGGTCCGTGCGTCCAGTTGCTCGCTCCTTTTGTTTCACACATAATATCAGCTGTTCATTGTGGTGGTGGTGGTAAGCTAGGGTTTATTGCTTCCCCTTTTGCTTTGTTGTGGGTCTGGGTCATAATGTCCCATTCTGATATCCTGCCATTGTGACAATATATGGCTGTGGCTTTGCACATTTGTAAGAAAGAGGGCCAAATTTAATCTACTAGTTTCCCGTATTGACTGATAGTACCAGATTTGTAAGGAAGAGGACCAAATTTAATCTCGTTTTTTTTATATTGGGAAAAAGTCTACTTAACCCCCTGACGTATTGGCCTGTGTCTAACCTACCCCTGAAGTATAAAACCGGGTATTGAACACATTAAAGTTTGTAAAACCGGTCAATTTACCCCCTGGGGCGGTTTTGCTAGGCGGTTTTGCTGACGTGGAGGCGGTTTTGCTCACTGTAGCGCCGAGGTGGACTCTGATGCTGACGTGGACGAGGAAAAAGTCTACATCACCCCCTCAACTATGGGAGGTGGACCACTTAACCCCCTAAACTATGAAACAGTCTATTCCACCCCCTGAACTTTTCAAAACCGGTCAAATTACACCCTGAAACGGTTTTGAACGGGGTTTGCTACAGTAACACAGTTTTGTCTTTTTTTTATTTATTTCGGCTGAATCTTTGAAAAATCATAGTAAATCACAGAAAAATCATAAAATAGAAAATCAATTTTATTGGACTCCATATGAGTAGATCTACACAGTAAACATATAATATAGTATGCGTTAGTACAAAGTTTTTGCCGTAACTTTAGATCTATCCTTTTCTATAATTAATTAGAATAATTCATAGCCGCAGTTTCTAAGGTCCAATTGTACTGAAATTTTTATTGTGGCCTAATTATTCTATGTGTGAACCATAGTAAAAATTTTATACTCATTGAATCATGTATAACTTAGTTATAAATTTATTTATATTTAACAAGCATGAAATTTTATTTTAATTTATGCTTAGGTTCATGCTATAGAAAAGGATAGATCTTAAGTTACGGTAAAAACTTTGTACTAACGCATACTATAATATATGTTTACTGTGTAGATCTACTAATATGGAGTCCAACAAAATTAGATTTTCTATTTTATGATTTTTCTGTGATTTACTATGATTTTTCAAAAATTCAGCCAAAATAAATAAAAAAAAGACAAAACTGTGTTATTGTAGCAAACCCCGTTCAAAACCGTTTCAGGGTGTAATTTGACTGGTTTTGAAAAGTTCAGGGGGTGGAATAGACTGTTTCATAGTTTAGGGGGTTAAGTGGTCCACCTCCCATAGTTGAGGGGGGTGATGTAGACTTTTTCCTCGGCCCACGCCAAAGATCGAGTCCACCTCGGCGCTACAAAGAGCAAAACCACCTCCACGTCAAAAAAAACCGCCTAGCAAAACCGCCCCCCAGGGTAAATTGACCGGTTTTACAAACTTTAATGTGTTCAATACCCGGTTTTATACTTCGTGGGTAGGTTAGACACAGGCCAATACGTCAGGGGGTTAAGTAGACTTTTTCCTTTTATATTGACTGATAATTCCAGATTTTATCTACTCAACTCCTCTATTGGACCATTGAGGATAGGTTCTGATGACTGTGGGCTGTCCTCAGTTAATTCTCTGTTTAACTCTTTATTATATTATACCCTGTTTGGTGAACAAGAAGCTCCGGATGGGCACGAATGAAACTTCTTAGCTAGTTCATAGGGATCTTAGAGTTATTTTAGCATACCTGATGTCATTTTAGCTGCGTGGTTTAAGCTTTGTGTTAAACTAGCTGAATCGGTGTTCTACAAAGATAGTCTTTCTGGTAAAGTGTTATTGATGTTGCTAAGTTATTATGCTTGCTGAATTCACCGTTCTAATCTAATGGTTCTTTCCCCTGTCACTACAATGCAGGTCCCTTTCTGTCCTATGGTAGGATCGGAAGTGTACTCCTCAGAGGTCAAGAAAACTGAGGTGCTGATGGAGAATTTCCGTAGAGCTATAGGTTTGCGTATAAAGGAAAACAAAGAGGTTTACGAAGGAGAGGTAAGCAATGCACATATGCCCATGCCCAGGTTAAACGAATACTAGCCTATAGTTAGATCAGGGCCTTCCTTTATTTATCAACAGTTTTCATAATTGCTTTGATAGCTTCATATTCACTTCTTGCTGCTTTAATAGACTTACCAATGTTGCTCTGTTACTAGGTTACTGAACTTTCCCCAGAAGAGGCTGAGAGTACAACCGGTGGATATGCGAAAAGCATTAGCCATGTAATCATTGGCCTAAAGACTGTCAAAGGAACTAAGCAACTGAAGTTAGATCCTTCAATTTATGATGCTTTGATCAAGGAAAAGGTAATTGCCTGCTTCCTTACCTATGCTGCTGGTGCTGGGGGGTTTGGATTAGATTTTTACTCTTCAATAACAATGTGCGGTCTAATTGTTTCTTACTCAAAATAATGTCTTGGTGACCATTTAAAATCTGCTATGCCTATTGATAATTTACTCATATGAAAAAAAAATGTGAATTCACTGGCAGGTGTCATGTTGTCTTATGACTAGTTCTGGTGCTGACTGATTCATTAAACACTGAGAAATCATGCACTATATTTGCTTTCTGGGTTACTGTACCTATTCTGCTATCTGCATTTGTTGCTTTAGGTTACTCATTGTCTGTATATGGATATATAGGTGGCAGTGGGTGATGTTATATACATCGAAGCAAATAGTGGAGCAGTGAAAAGAGTTGGTAGATGTGATTCTTTTGCTACAGAATATGATCTTGAAGCTGAAGAGTATGTTCCGATCCCAAAAGGTGAAGTCCATAAGAAAAAGGAAATAGTTCAGGTATCATTCGGATGCTTTCTTAACCTTAACATTTTATTATTCTCTGCAGTGATTTTTTTTGGCACAATATCCTTCGTCAGTGAATGTATCATGATTGGAATGTATCATGATTGAAACAAATCTTTTCACTGTTGAAACAGTATACTCCTCAAGATGCAGCTTTGACCGATAATTTCTATCACATATTGTTGACTAATTTCCTTCACAAGATGTTGGTGAAAAGCTATAATAAGAATTTAGTATTGCAAGTTGATCTTTTGATAATAGCTTGCTACAATCAGTTTAGCTACAAAAAGTTTGTTAGTCCTCTGCAAAATTTATGACCACCCTATTCATCCTTTTTTCTATAATAGAAACTGTTTTCACGATTTACAAATCAGTTAACAGGAGGTACTATAAGATGGGCACACCAGATTTCCGAACAACAGATATTTTGAAAATGAAGAGTCATAGTGCAATGCTAGTGACTGTTGCTTCCTTTGTAGAATAATATATATGCGTGAATAAAGGTCCCAAACATCGGTTGTGCGGATCACAATTGGCCATCAGCCCAAGTCCTTTCAACAAGAATCTCTTAGAGTCGATTAACTTGGTTCTATAATTGCTGCTTCTGCTAATGTTGTAAATTAACAGTTGAAAATTTGCTGGTAGATTACCTGATCGTTTATTATCACAAGGAGGATATTTTCTTAATGCAATTGTTAGAATTAATGCTTGTATTTGCATCTCACATGGAGGCTTCCTGTATTCTAAGCTTTTGTTCTGAAGAGGAAATAAAGCTTCTCATCATTTTATGCAGGATGTCACACTTCATGACCTTGATGCAGCAAATGCTCAGCCACAAGGTGGCCAAGATATTTTGTCCCTTATGGGCCAGATGATGAAGCCGCGAAAGACTGAAATCACAGACAAACTACGCCAAGAAATTAATAAGGTTTTCTTTTTCGACTAACTTTTGTTGAGTTTTTTAGGCAGTATATCCAATTTGGATAATCATATAAGAATTTTCAACTGATTTTTAATTTTATATGTGACAGGTGGTAAACAGATATATCGACGAAGGAATTGCAGAGCTTGTACCTGGTGTTTTGTTCATTGATGAGGTATTATTTTATTGCACTTGTGATTGAAAAATCGACCTGTCATGTCCTTGCACAAAAAAATTAAGTAGAAAGCAAATTGATTTTGCTGATTGCTAAACATATTTTGTCCGCCTCATGGGGCAGTGCCACAATTGTTGAACTTGATTGTGTTTGACTGTCTTATGGCTATTCAAAATCATTTAATCAATCCCTTTTCAGGTTCACATGTTGGATATTGAATGTTTTTCTTATCTCAACCGTGCATTGGAGAGCCCATTATCACCAATTGTGATACTTGCTACGAATAGGGGAATATGTAATGTAAGGTAAGCAGTATATTTGCCAGAGTGCTCCACAGCTAACTTCAATACCCAGCATAAATCTGTACTTGTCTTTTAAGTTGCACCTTGATTAATGAATCTTGTAATGGTTTTATCCAGAGGAACTGATATGACAAGTCCACATGGTATACCAGTGGATCTTCTAGATAGGTTGGTGATTATTCGGACAGAAACATATGGCCCTACTGAGATGATACAGGTTCTTATTTGTTTTGGGCATGATTTCTATCTGTTTTTTCCTGTCCCGAATTTGCATTAATCTTTGTTCGTTGCCCTTTACAGATATTGGCTATCCGCGCACAGGTGGAAGAAATTGATATCGATGAAGAAAGTCTTGCTTATTTAGGCGAAATTGGACAGCAGACATCTTTGAGGTTAGATTTTTGTATTATTCTTTGGTATTTTCCACGCATTTGATGGATTAGTTTTAAAGATGAGTTCAAAGACACAAGTCCTTGGAAGTTAGGCATGTATCTCATTGACATGATCTATGATGTGTATGGTTTCTATTACTCTTATAATACATGTCACTGTAATGTTTGATATTGCAAGGCAATTTCTCCTTCCTTCCCTCCCTCCTTAGCTATTGAGAAATGATGGTAACAGATCTTATTCTCTTTGCAGACATGCTATTCAGTTGCTATCACCTGCCAGTGTGGTCGCAAAGACTAATGGAAGAGAGAAGATCTGCAAGGTATATCTATCGAGCTTTCATTCCTAGCTGATTCTTGTTATTGCAAAGCTTATGATCCCTGAGCTTATATCTGATCTCTCTCAGGCTGATCTTGAAGAAGTTAGCGGGCTCTATTTGGATGCCAAATCCTCAGCTCGCCTGCTCCAGGAGCAACAAGAAAGATACATCACCTAGATTCCTCCTGCTGTGGAAGTCTCGAAGAGAATGTAGTTGCCAGCTCAAAGCCATGTAGTGCGGCAATCCGCTTCACAGGTTCATAGTCTACTAGTCTTGGAGAGAGCACATTTGGGGGGGATTGTTTGAATTTTGTCGTGCCTATTTGTGACTTGTGTTGGTCTCCAGAGAAGACTTGATTCCGGCATATTGCTTGTTCGTTCACACACTGTTGACTGATTAGATTGGCCATCGGTGGAGGAATTGCTGTGTGTATCTTCACCGTTGCTCATGGATGCCCAGAACCTGTGTGCCCACGGGTTATATTGGTTGGCCCTCATTGGCCGTGGCCCTAGCTTTGTAACCATGGATAGCAATTTTACGGAATGCAGCTTCTGTTATGTCGTTATAATATTATTGTATGTCCATAACAAAGCAGGTAGTTAGGTATGGCTGGCGCCGGCCCCGAGCTCCTGCTTGAGCATATCATAAGCAAGCAGCCCGGCCATGAGTCGCCGCAGTTGTTGCAGCCGCTGCTAGCTTCTGCGCTTGCCTTACACAATGCGATACCATACCGTGCATGTGGCAGTGAGAACCCTCCCCTCCTGCCATCGACGTCGACGTCGACGTCGCCGGCCATGTCACTGCCACGGTGCCACCCGATCCAAACAACAATGGCCGTGCACTTCCTTTCCTGTCCTGGTCAAAGAAACCCTAGACAGTTCAGTCGACGCTTCCAATTTGGGTGGGTGAAAGTCGCAAGAGTTGAGAGCTTGGGCCTTTGGGCCAAGGGCCTGCTCCAAAGCAGCAGACCTTAACAACACGCGGGCAGTCACAGATTAGTAGACATCGGATTAGTACCAAATCGGTACCCTAACCATGCTTGCGCCTAGGAGGAGCTACAAAACAAGTCACAAGTGCAACCTTGATCCATACTTACCTGGACGGGGTCTATGGCTGATCAAGAAGGGTCATGGCCTAGGTTAGCGGCTTCCATTGCACTTGGGAAGAGCGCTTGCCTACCATCTCCTCAAGTAGGAGAGTGGACGTCGTAATTTGTGGTAGAGGGGGTACGCGTTCGCGCGGCCCCTACCAATTATTAAGACAATATATAGATAAGAAAATTATTTTGTGGCCCTGCCAATTATTAAGAAAATGTTTAGATAAGAATATTATTTTCTTGTCTCTTTCAAATCCATGTTTTAAGCTAAAATAAATAAATGAAGAGCGAGACAATGTTAATTGCTGGTGCACAGACACGACTGTAACCTAGCCGTTGTTTTTTTTCTTCGGGGGAGATAAAGTGTATTTTGTACTATGACAAGCCAATCTTATATTATTTATCAAAAAAATGGCAATCTTATTTCTCTTGGCTCTTGCGTCCTCTTCCAAAATACCCTTCCACTTGCGTATAGACCTGCTCAGGGGACTGGACCTGCTTCTTTTTTTCCTTCTAATTTCGACAGGTGGCTTCACTGTCTTCCTTGGTTCTAACCTCATTTCTTAGAGTGACAGTAAGCAGCTCATTATGTCCCATTCCTCAACTGAAGCAGAATATAAGGCCATCGCCCGAATGGCACAGCTGTTGTTTGGGTTCAATCTATTCTCTCAAAGAAGTACACTGTACACATCTTTCAGGCTCGTGTTCGGTGTTCCTGTTCTGTGGTTTGATAATCTTGCTGCCACATATCTGAGTTTTAATCCTGTGCTTCATGCTCGCACCAAATATATTGAAGCAATTTTCACCTTGTCCAAGAGAACCGAGAAGGTTGCTCTTGGTGTTCTTGAGGTCATGCTCGCACTAAATATATTGAAGCAATTTTCACCTTGTCCAAGAGAACCGAGAAGGTTGCTCTTGGTGTTCTTGAGGTTTGGCTAATCTCTTCGGTTGATCAAGCTGCTGACATTTTCAACAAACCAGCTATCAAGCATCAGATGTTACAACGATCACGCATCAATCTCAAACTTGTGGCCACCGGTTAAAATTCCGGGGACATGTTAACCATGGAAGCTGTGGTACTCGGCGATGGCTAGTTGACAGTTGATTGGTGGTTGTGTTTAGTAGCCGATCATTAGGTGTAATTATATATGATTATAATAATCTCGTAATTCTCTTTGCCAGGTATGCATCAATGCATGGCAAATGATCTCACGGAGCTGGCCCACAAGTTGACGGATTGGGCCTTGGGGCACACTATTCTTTTGGGCCAGGTTTGCAGATAGCCGAAGGCCAAGCCCAGCATGCTAACAACAGCGGATCTTAACAAACACAGATTAACGTGATAGGTTTAGTACCATATCGGTACCTTAACAATGCTTGCACCTAGGAGTACCTACTAAACAAACCACAAGTGCAACCTTAATCCATACTTACCTGGATGGGGTCTATGGCTGATCAAGAAGAGTCATGGCCTAGGTTAGCGGCTTTCATTGCACTTGGAAAGAGCGCTTGCCTACCATCTCCTCAAGTAGGAGAGTGGATGTCATAATTTATGGAAGAGGGGGTACGCGTTCACGCGGCCCCTGCTAATCATTAAGCTAAATATTTTGGAAAGAAACAAACTAAATATTTAGGAAAAAAACTATTTTCTTGTTAAGCTAGTTGAGCTAAATATTTAGAAAATAAAACTTTCTAACCCTACCAATTGTTAAGCTAACTATTTTCTTCCTACTAACCCTATGTTTATTTATGGATGAGACCAGGGTGGAGACGACTATTTTCCTAACCATTTTGGCCGGATAGTGCTGGTTGAGCACGGCCAATCGCTCATCACAAACGGTGATGAAACAAGCTCTTGTATCCTCCTATGAACCATGGTTGCCAACTTGGCATGCATCACAATTCACACGCTATTCCAAAACCAGCTTTGCCAGATCCGTATGCGGCAAATGAACTCACGGAGGCCCACAAGTTGATGGATTGGACTGGACCTTGGGGCACACTATTCTCATTTGGGCCAGGCATGAGGACAACCGAAGGCCATGGGCCTGCTACCGAGCTCAACGTGCTAACAACAGCGGACCTTTTTTTTTTTTTTTTTTGAAATTAACAACAGCGGACCTTAACATCACATATTAAACATGACATACTTACCTGGACGGGGTCTATGGCCGATAAACTAGGTTAGTGGTTTTCATTGCAATTGGAAGATGGCTTGTGTACCATCTTCTCAAATAGGAGAGTGAACGTCATAATTCATGGAGGAGGGATACGTGTTCACGTGGTCCCTAGCAATTATATTAAGCTAAATATTTTGAAAAAATAAAATTAATCTTTTTTCTTACTAAGGAATTGCTAATAATGAAAACCTATGTCAGCATCGTCCTTTTTGATATTAACCTTATGGCAAAATTTCTCTTGGTCTGGATGATGGTAAAGCAAATGAGGATACTGGGGGCAAATTCTTTGAGCCGATCCTATGGACATGGATGACCAATTGCCCATGGAGGATGCAGGCAACTGGCGTACCTTGCACCAGCGTTGCGCACAGAGCTGCTCTTTTCTTCCCTTTTTTTTTCTTTGGTTCTACAGGTCAAGCTGTAGTCCATCTAGAACATCGTCAAGTGAGTTTTTCCTTTTTGTCTGTAATTCCTAAATTACTAGTACAGCAATGAGGGCATATATACTATATACATGCCGTCAGAGACATTAGCCAGTCGAGGAGGTAGAATTACATAAACAATTCTCTCTGTCCTATGTTGTGTTCGACAATGTTCAAGAAAATAAATAGCAATGTGCATTACAAGAATCCTGAGCTAAATGGGTCAACACTGGCTCCCAGGCTGGGCATCGGAATCAGGTTGCTTCTTGTAGCTGCCGTCACCGTCGTTCTGTTCATTCATATCAGGAATCGATTCACTGGTGGCCCCCAGCTTTTCCTGCAAATATCATACCAACACTGAGGCAAACAACAATTGCAGAAAAAAAAAAAAAAAAACTGGAAAAAAGTCACAATCACCCTAGCAATATGTACAATAATTCAAGGCGTCACAACATGTACCAACGATATTGCCAATTTCTCAGGAACAATATGAGATGACAACATCAAGATAGAATATGAATGATACCTTGAGGGAAGCATTCTGTGAAAGTAGTTGTTCATACTCCTTTCTGATCCGGTCAAGCTCGGCCCTGAGAGAGGAGTTCTCTGACCTCAAAGCTTCAGCACGTTGCCCAAGCTCCTCGCACTCGGCCTGGAATAACCGAATAAGATCATGAGAGCACTGAACAAAATTCTCTTGGATCTTAGATGAAAGTTTTAGGTAGCAGAGTGTCAGCATGAGAGTTGAACAATACCTGCTTGCGCAGCCGGGACCTCCGTGCTGATTCTCTATTAGACTGCTTTCGTTTTTGCTTCTTGAGTTCCCTTTCATCCTGCCATGATACAATCACAGTTCGTGGTAATTAGATTTTCCTATATTAATGTACACACAAAAGAACTTATTTAAATAAAGTAGCATTGAAACGTGGTATCCTTGATAGTACCATATTTACCACAACCAAAGCACAATAAGATAGAATAAAACTTCTCAGAGCACTTCAGAAGCTGGCAAGCTATAGTTTATCTTGTTTTTTTTTAAGTTTAAAGGATGGTGTTTGAAACAAATTCAAGAACTTTTTAACTGAACATGGAAAATGGAAACGATAGGCCATCAAATAATTTCGCTCAGCAGTCATTATATTTTTCAAGAATAAAACAGGAAGAACTGTTTATGTTTGTATTAGGTTGGAAATAAATAAAACAGTGTTTACAACGCTAGCAGCTGCAATGCTTGCCAGACCTCACTCACTCACTCACTCAATGGACTATATGGACAAGGAAACAGCTACACAAGGACAGGTAAGACTATGTTCTAACTGAATCTATGAGCTCCATCTGACTGCTTAAAGCCCAGGACTTCCAGTGCTTCGGCTCCAGGCTGGCTTCCTCATTATAGAAACTTATTATCTAGAACAACACTATCAGTCTACATTAAAGAAAAAACAGCATTCGGTTGTAGCACAAATACTCTAGAAACACAAATAAGACATATGCCAATCATCAAAGATCAAATATTTTAGTACATATAAGTGTAAAGTTTAAGCAAACACATGCTAAAGGACTGTACCCATTGGTCTCCTCGAGCTGAACCAGCTGGTGCTTTGCCATGCGTTGCAGGGACAGCTGCAGAACCTGGAGCTGCCCAGTAGTCCACTCCAATATTCAAGTTAGCTGTGGAGCTAGGAACTCCTCCAACCATTGCACCCGGTTGTATTGGAAGCATCGCCATGGTTTGGTTTACCACTCCCTGTGATGCTGAATAGGATATGCCATTCTGAGAACTGCCTGCATATTGACAGGATATACCCATCATCTTATGAAAACAGATATGCAATTCTATTGGTCTTTATCATTTGGGGAAAAAAAAAACAAGTCCTCAGATACCCACCATCTTCCTTTCCATCATTGTCCTTTGAGTGTGAATCCTGCAACAGCAAAATTATTAAGGAATCTAAAAGAAGAGTTATTACAAGACAGAGATTGAGGACCACAGATCAATTCACATTTTGAGAATTGGCATCACTTCCTTCACTCTCACTCTCACTTCCACTCTCACTGCAGGTAAACAATCACAAGGTGATTAGGTTGTGGATGAACTGCACAAATTTGTAACTGACATTAACAAATAAAAACCTGTGGGAGGTAATCCCATTGGCTGATGGAGCAGATGTTCTGCCAGGCTCACTTTTCCCTGAAATTATTACCAGAAGTCTAATTTTAATTTCCATACTCCGACTGACTTTGATAAGGAATTGTTGACCTGGAAAAGACTCACCATTCATTTCTGGAGCACTTGGTGCTGCTCCCTGCAAGATATATTTAGGATTACATGAAACGGTGATGACGAAAAGGGAATAGACACAGTTGATTACTTACAGGAGTTTCAGCATGTCCATTTGTTGGCATAGGATAATGACTAAATGGATGCATAGTCTGCCAATAATTTATTCATCATGCAAAAATTTGTCAGCCAAACAGGATAAAAGGGTGTGTGTGCATTAGCTAGCATAGGTCAAATTTGTTAGGCATAAAAGTGCATACAGGAGGTGTAGAGGGATGGGCATATACTGTTCCAGGTGGATACATCACATAGGGTGGTGGCGGCGTCCCATAAGGTGGCACCATGGGCTGCAATAAGGGGCATTGGTTTTTTTATTACATATGACATTGCATTATGTAACACATATAAATATAGATTGACATTAAGAGTAGTAAAATTGACAGAAACAAAGCGTGGCCTGGGGCAAAGTTTCAGATATAAGGGGCACCTGAGCTCCCCACATGTATGGATGGGCCTGTGGATTTGCAGCAACAGTAGGGGGGAAGAACCCATGTGGTGGAATTGCTGAGTAGGCCTACCAAGATTTGTAACAAGTAATAAGAGATAAAGTCATAAAGGAAAGGAGAATTGCTTGATTAAATGGAAAATGTTTCTTTCTTAATTAGCAAGGGCATATCTTTATATGGAATAACCTGAAAGCTGGGCCATTCAGGGTAAATTGAAGCTGTTCCACTGGATGTGGTAGCTGGAGGTTGGTCCTGAAAATAGGGAGGTAAGAAACATAAGAAATAAACACATCATGTTTTATCAAAAAAGTAACAGGAGAATTGTGTTTTGTCCTAGTTGGATATTTCCTTCTGTCAATGGAAGGAAATAACCTCTGTAACTAAAATAGAATTAGGCAGAAGATGACATTCAAATGCTGCTTAAACCTACATAAGCAATTGTATCCTTCAACTTCAATAGCAAGATTGTATTATTAGCCTTAAAGGCACCGATTTGTTTTGAGATAGTGTACTTGAGCCACGTAATCTGAGAAAGGCAGAGCGTATTCGATTCTTTATTATCCATAAAAGCATCAATTCATATCATGTCATAATATTCGGCATGTTTCCTAATTTGGCCACAGCAAAATCACAAGTATTCCAAAAAAACGTGATTATAACCAGTAATTGAGTCCCCTAAGGTTACTGCACTAGGGAAAAAAAGTGAACAGCAGCTCTTTAGGCAAATAACTGGGGCACAGTTAAGCACTGACAATGCCATTTATAAATATGTAAAAAAAAGTTAATGCAAATAAATATATGAAAGTGTGTTATCGATGTTTCAGTTACTTGTTCTGATGCCTTTGAAGCCTTGTTGGGTGTGCTAGGGTCATTGCTTCCCATTGGTTGACCAACAATGCTTGTGGCCAATCAGGTTAGCCAATCACTCAATTGCCACCCAAATACCAACGCCTGATGTCTTGAGCAGGCGTAAGGCCTTCCTGTTGAACCCAAGAGAAACAAACATTGAGAGACAAGATTAAAAAAAAGGTATTAACAAGAAAAAGATACTCTCTTCATTTGAAATCAGGTGTATTCCATATCTTTAGGATGAGGCTTTATATACCTTATATATCCAACAAATAATGACTCCTGCATGCTCGAGTGCGAAAAAAAAATTCCTTCATCCAACAATTTCTCCATTATCATGTCATTATGTGATATAAATTCATAATTATATAAGCAGGTATGTTTTAGTACGAATCTATGTCTCACAAAATTCAAGCACTAATGTAGGAGTAGCATTAATTGTGTGCCAAAGCCCCGTCCAAATAAAACTTATGGAGCGCAGCAAACCGCAACACCGAATTCGCAATGACTAGCTGCTGGTGGCATATAAACGCGTAAATGGAATGCAGGGGAAGCGTGGGATAATCCAGCAGAGCGAGGGTCACAGCAAAGCACGTACTCGTCTCACCAGTCCCAGGCACGCCCCCCACGGGGAGACGACGCGCGGCGAGGACCGCAGTAGCCCCCCACGTCGCGGCCGCCGGCGGCGAGGCCACCGGAGAATGCAGCGGCGAGGGGACTGGAAGGCGGCCGGGGCGGAGGAGGCGGAGGCGGAATCCTTCTTCCTTCGTCGACGATGAGGGGTCAGAGGAGGAAGATGGCGTGGCGTGGCGTGGACCGGGTTCTCGGTGGACCGTATGGGCCGCCTCCAACGGAAGCCGGCGTGGGGCCCACGAAGGGGCGATGATGATTGGGGCATGGGCCTTTCGCGAATCGCGACCCAGCCAGCGATGATTTTTGATTGGTATACAGGTGGATTGGATGGATGGATAGGCCTGGCCCACCTCGAGCGACGCAGCAAGCGACCGCCGCCGTCTTTGCAGCCTGGCCATATCTTCTAGAATATTCGTCATTATTCACTCTAGTCTAGTCCATCGAATAATAATTATTATTACTTGTACATACATTAGATTATTTTTGGTAGGCACGATGTCGTTTCATGTTTTAGAAAATTATTTATACAACGGCTAGCTGACTGGGAAAGTGGAAAGGTAAAAAAATGTGTATTTTGAAATATTTTTATAAAGAACCTGTGGCGTGAACATTTCGACTTCCTCACAAAAAGGCAAGATAAAAATATAGTACTAGTTTACCCTTGCCCTTTTTTAACCTCTCATAGATCTCTACTTGGTCATGTAACGGATGCTAAAATGAAAGAGTACGTAATGTGGTGAGACGATTTGGTTTGATCTCTAAGACCCCATTTATAGCACGCAATTTCTGCAGAAAATCTAGTATAACTTCATAGAAATCAGCTCAATTTTACATGTAGGAAATTTTCGAGGCCTAAAGGATGAAGACAGAAGGCGCGCGAGAGAACACATGCATTCACACATTTCATCAGTGTGAGCTCGCATATTTACCGCACTGCATACATGAAACGAATGGCCAATCAAACATCATGTCATGCATGGATTCAGTGGCTCCACTTGCAAGCTATCACATTCAACATGCACACTGGACGAAGAATGATGGATGAATCCACATCAGCAATGAACTACCTCTAGCTCTTAGCTAGCAGTTTCACTTGAAAGATGGGAGAACATGGTGGGTCATGCGATCCGCTCTTGTGCGTGCCCGCCTCTGCTCAACAATAATGGAGCAGAGCTCAGGATTGCACACATCTATCTGCTCAGATTCGGTCACACCCACCGCATTGCATGCCCTTGGTGTTCCAAACTATGGCGGACTGAGATCCCGTGCAGTTGCTACTGCTACTGCATGCAACATACAGTCAAACGTTTTCAGCCGTCCGATCGAAGACCATCCAACAGCCCAAGCGATCCAAAGCATTTCTTCTTCTTCCACCTCCGCCTCCTTGTCTTGTTCAGACTTCAGTTGTTCAGGTAGCGGCCATGGCTGTCTGGACAGGATACTACGCAAGACAGCAACTGATAGCAATGACCACCACCACCACTAGAGTGGCCTAACCCTGCACCCCCTGCGGCCCTGTTGGTGGCCACGTCGCCGGAGAGCATGTGGACCACCACGTCGCAGTGCGCCCTAACATGAACGCTCAGTGTCCGCAGCGCAGCCGCACGGGCACGGTAGCCTCCGATCCAGAGTGGCCTCCGCCTGACCTCCTATCGCTTCATGCTCTGTCGCGCGCACTGTTGATGTGTTAGGATCGGCGGCTCACACCGTGGAACTCCGGAGATGCCCGGAGCGCGCGCGGTCACCAGGAACGCGACGTCGAGAGCACAGACAAGAGCGCACACGAAGATGCATGGTTTTTTTTCAGTGCGTATGGCGCAGCTTGATTGTTTCTGATGAATTCATGTGTCAGTTATTATTTTTTTCAAAATAAGATACAATAACTTTCAAAAATTAGTTTTTAATGCATGAAAATAAGGTGCCATGTAAAAAATAATTATGTTTTCAAAAATAATTTCTTTTGAAACTAAATCTTCAATTAGATAAAAATTAGTATATGTTTTCTATTAGTCCATTGCAACGCCACGAGCAATTCTCGCTAGTATATACATATAATAGGCACTAGTGATTTGTCTTGGCGCCATCGCGTATGAGGCATGGCCGCAGCTCTATTTGGGAAATAGAATAATGTTGACAAATAATGAATATGATGATAGGTTCAGGTTGCAAGATGTTCGTACACTACATATGTATTAAATGAGGCACAGGGTGCCCAATATCTTACATGAAACAATCTCGCACTGGGATGGTACATGTCCAAACAAGTACATAATTTTACAACAAAAATGGGTCATAGGATAGAACCACCAAGGGTCCAAGGAGGCATAGTCTCTCACTTTTGGAAATCAAAACTTTTGTTGCATCACAAAGTTACATACAGGTTACGAGATGGGGTCATATAGTATCTCGAGATGGCACACCACACAGATAACGCACCGAAAAAAGTCACAGTAGCGGATGATTAAACATAGCTCTTTAAAAAAAAGTGGCATCAGCTCCTGAGGTTCCTCTCCGATCTCTCGGGGCCGCTAATGAAGTTCCCAGTTTTGATCCGACTCAAAGCTGTGGAGCGGGGTATGCCTCTAGATTTGTTGTCGGTTCTTGAACACTTGTTGATGGTGGCACCATAATATCTTGGTCAGTCATATGCCCGACTGGCTGTGTATAAGAGAACACAATGCCTATGATATGTTAGTACACGTGACAGGCTAACACTCATTTTTTTTTTGTTGATGCCTGACCTATAAATTAAGCACCAAAATAGAAATAGATAAGATACAAACCAAGACATTTGATTTTAAGCATACAATTTGTTCAGTTTAGTGTGGTTCACAGAAATCGCATTCAACATGGATTGATATCATAGAAGGAATGCAAAAAATGTATGGGAAATAGCTGTAGAGAAAGTTACAACCATTATTTACCTAAATCATCATAGATGAGCAATAATTCTGTGTCCATTCAGCTCTATCATATGCAAGGGGAAAAATTAGCATGAAGCAAAACAAAACCAGAAGGCACCTTTTTTCTTGATATAAAAATGTAATAAGTGAGCGATGGCTTCAGAGTTTACCTAATCCTCCAGATTAAATTCTTCAGAAATCCGAATGGCTTCATTTGCATTGCACTTGCACTATAAAGGACCAACCTTCATTTGAACTGCAAATATATGGTTACACAATACATTATAAATAAATATCTATCCCTTCAAAGAGTAGTAAAACAATCCATTGATGGATGGATTTTAAAAATAATATCATATGCACAAATTGACAGATTGATTGATGAAATTTATATGCCAACTGGTTAATAAAAAAGCTCATATGCTATCAGGTTCAGACACTACATGAATAAATACATCGATGCTATCAGGTGCTGCATGTCCAAAAAGAATCCCAAGTGATTTTATTAGAGATATGATATAAAGTAAAAGTACTGATCTTTTCTTAGCTGAATCAGCTGTGCTATTGGAGATCTGATATAGTTTTCATGAAGATGATTTTATTTCATTTGGTTAGACGGAGATAAATAGAGGTCGAGAACTAACCTTGATCACTTCTGTCTGGAATTGAGGAAGCTTGAAATCAGGTTTCTTTGTGCTGCCTTGCTGGGCAAAAGGACTTGTCTAATATATATTAGTGCTACTCCCTCACGACATGATCTATAAAATATACAGGGAATGAAAGCAACCCTTTTTTTAAAAAAAAGAACAGTATGATAGGAGAACAAGGTAGCACAAATGCTAACACCTTTTTTTTTTCCCAATATGTGCATAGCACCACTACATACAGGTGCCTCGTGTTTAACCTGCTGCCATAACTATGCTTTCTATCAATTAAAAAATAGTTTTGCAACAAGGAATCAAGGAACAATTTTTAGTATCAACTAAATAAGCTACTCTAACGAACATTTGGGAACTGGGAACTATAAATGCAATCTATTAGATTAGAAATGCAATGGTTGACTGGTATATGCAGGGGGAAAAATGGAATAGAAAACATCACCAAATGACAGTAACCAAGCTTACCAGGCAAAAATCCATGCACTGAATCACACACATGTATCATAGGTAGTCTTCTGAAGTATAGAACATTCTGAAGTATAGAACAAGGTGACTTTCCTTGGTAGCACCAGAGGGGATCTGCACACACATAGATGGATGGAAGTTATTAGGCTTTGGTATGATAACACTAAACTATTAAAGGGTCTAAATCTAAACAACTCATAGGCACCGTGTGCTAACCTCTGGTCTCCCTGTGTCCAATTAATTTTGTGGTATAGGATATAGTATTTTGTATCAAGACAACTCCATCAATAAAATAGAAAGTCCTATAAGTCCATAAATCAGATGAAGCCTCCTCATGTGGTTTTGCGCTCTACCCCCTCTGCTCCTCCCCCTGTCCGAAGCGGGGGAGGAGGGCGCCTGCTAGCGGATCTGCGACCATCGCGGCGTCCTGCCCCCATTCACCGCCACCATTGCTCCCGCTGGCTCTCCCGGCCGTCGCATGGGCCACCTTGCCGCTCCGTCGAAACGCAGGCGCCACTACTGCTCCCCTGCAGTTTCCCCTTCGTCGGACCAGGACCTAGGAAGCACAGTCAAAGCATCGGGAGCAGAGGGAGGCCATTAGGATGGATGCATCGAGAAGAAATCCTAAATGCAGATGGAAGGAACGAAAATCAATGGAAGTGAAGCACACACCTATAGGAAAGAAAATACATGCGAGAGTCGCCGCCTCCTCGTCTGTGGTGCTCCCCCAACACCATTCGCAGCTCCAGCCGGGATCTCGCCGCCGCCGCGTCACGGGCCAGGCTGTCGCCTATGCTCCAGTCCAAGCTCTTGGGCGGGCCCGCCGTCGTGAGACGCCCCCTTTGGCGCCCAGCGCCCTTGGTCGGCTGCCGCCAAACCCCCACCACCGCGTATGTCCTGCTCTTCCTCCTCCTGCGCCTGCGCCTCCAAAGCTAAAAAAGGCGAGAGATGATGGCAGCCTACCACGCCGGGGTGTTTACCTGCCCGCAACCACGCTGGGTAGGCGCGCCGCGCCGCGTCGAGAGCACGCTGCCTCGCGCAGCCGGAGGATGGATGCTCGCCAAAGACCGCCCGGCCGGGGGAGCGTTGTTAGCCCCTCAACGCCGCTTCGCCCGGGGCGACTCGTGCTGGGAGGCGCCGCCCCGCGCCCGCTGTGGCGCGCACGCTGGCCAAGGTCAGCCTGAAGTCCCTTCGCCCAACCACCGCGGCCAATGCCAGACTGTCGCCAAGAACCTGCAGCGGCACATGACCCATCACCACCGAACGCTACAAGGCGGCACGACGGGCGCCGCCGGCACGGCGCGGCAAATTTCGACGCCAAGGCATTTAAAAGGGGGCGAAAAGAACGAGATGGCGGGGAAGCGGTCTCACCGGGGAGCAGCGAGCATGCGACGGAGCGCGGGCGGCTTCTTTTATCCGCACCCTCCACCTCGCTAGTCCGGCGGGGACAGCTAGACCAATAGACACCGATCCACGGGCCCACCCATTATTCCAGGACGTGACCCTACCGGCAGCGACCAGGGCGTGGAATCAGCCCGCACGTAGGCGGAGGGGCGAGAACACACCCATCCCAGCCTTTGCAAAAGCCTGTTTCTACAGACAGGTGACGCTGGGCCCCCAAAGCGAACCAATAGAAACACGACAACAAAAAGAGCTGGCCAATGGATGCACGACAACGACCCAACGTGTACCGCCCGGGCGTGCCAGAAAGGCGCTGCAAGTCCTGGTTTCTCTGCAGAGACAAAAACGATGGGCCCAATCGCCCAGCCAATACTGAACACGACAGCGGAAAGCGGTGGCCAACGAACGCACGACAACGTCGACGCTCGCCCAGAGACCCTGGCCGGTCAGCATGGAACTCCTACTCCCAACTCTGGTCAACGCCATCACAGCCACCGAGCACCCATCCCACGGCCACCATCATTCGATTCACTGACGTGTCCACCCCGAGGCCGGGTCGTGGCTTCACCGTCTCTTGTCTTTAAATAGCAGTACAGCCTTTTAAAAATATAAGAATTATGAACGTACAGATCCATCTAGTCTAGCACAAGATTAACAACACAGCTAAACAATAATGATGACACACTAGTCAATAGTGGACCAAGTCACCTTCACCGAAATAGTTGCGAATTTAAGCTTTATCTGTCTACTGGCACATCCATGTAGCTTAGCTTGAAACTTGACCTGTCGACTAGCACATCCATGTAAACTGCCTTGCACAATGTTACCTACCTTGAACATCAAGAGCATCATAGTACCAAGCGAAACAGAAACAACAAACCTTCTGAGAGATCCTGACTGACCAATCTTGCCATTAAAAAGCTTGATTTCTTCGTAGGCATCCATAATATCAACAAAGGAACTTAAAGATAAATGTAAACCACTCAGTACTTGTGATATAACAACTTCTAATGTGGCTTCCACTGCTCGCTGAACAACAGCTAAAGATACATCGACGGCTCCAGAACCACCAGTAATGCGATTTGCAACTGGTTTCCATGCTATATAATTGTAGCATGAACATGCTATGGCTCCATCAATCGATTGCTGATCATCATCCTCCAGCGCTTCATTCTTAATCCTCATGTCAAACTCTATTAGAACAATGGAATCCATTGAGATACATCTTTTGGGGCCAGTCATTTCAATGAGATCACCCTGCAAAAAAATGTTGTTATTACCTAATAGCTTTACATACCAAATAAGAGATGTCTACTACTATGTTTACAAACCATGTGCCAACAGTTTCAAATAAACAATAGCCTAATTCTGAAGTTTTAGGAAACAAAATCATTCAAAAACATACATTGCGCATAGAAAATATTATGTTAAAATGAAACAGTAACACAATGGTTAGAATACTATAATGCATTAACAACAATAAATACAAATATTACACGTAAATATTTACACCGTATCAGCAACTATACATTTTTGTATAAGATACTCAGACCTTGTTTGGTTAAACTGTGACTTGGAAAAGTGGCTATGGCTTTTGGAAAAGCCCGTTTGGTTGAATAACTTTGGCTTTTGAAGAAGCTTCTCTGTCCCACGAGTGGACCCCACATGTCAGACACACATAGGATCTTCTTCCTCTCACCTCACCACCGGAGGATAGCCGCAGTCATTTGGAGTTTGGGCAGCGCCCTGCCGGGGGGTTGTCCGCCCGGCCGAGGTCGCGACACGGTTGCTTGCACCCCCCGCTCGCGAGGCCTAGCGCGCTTCTTCTGGCGTGTGTCGGCCGAGTCGGCCGGCAAAGCTACTCGCGCCCAGCGCCCGAGCTCGCCCACGGCGGACATGGGATGGGGCCGAGTTCGAGCCGTGTTTGTGCATCCAACGACGCCCGCGAGTCGCCCCTCCATCCCCCGTCGGGCTGGCGGAGGGGAAAAAGGAGGCCGCGCCACCCGCAGGGAGGCCACGCCACTCGCCGGCCGGCGGAGAGCGGGGCCGGCGTGGGGGCGGTAGTCTAGGGCATGGCGGCTAGCCACCGAGGAAGAGTGCCGCCCCTATCTGATGCCATCGCGTGCAATATGGGAATAGTAGAGGATGGGAAAGAAAGGGGGGAAACAAACCGGTATCTAAGTAATCGATAGCACATGGGTAATTTTTTTTTTCCCAAAAGCAGCTGAAAGCAGGGGTGAAGGTGCTTTGAGTTTTGTACTACAACAAAAGCAGCTTTTGGCTAAAAGCAACTGCAGCTTTTAACCCCTTTGGTTGACTTTTAGCTTTTGCAAAAGCAAAAGCACCCAACCAAAGGGGGCCTCAGCACTCAGCAGGCAAATGAATTTGCATACACAAATACATCCATGTCCACCAACATAAGATCCTCAAGGTAGAGCCACCAATGACACCAACTCAAACTAATTATAGCAGTAAATGTGAAATTTCAGTTATAAAAATAAGCAAAAAATCGGTATAGAGGCTACCATATTGGTTATCATGGCATTAGCATCTTCATAAGCATAGGAAAAAAAAAAAAAAAGAAACTATTTGTTCTATTAAGCTGTTGTCTCTAGAAGGGTGGGCCTGCCACAGTGGTAGAGTTTTGACTTGTGGACTGAATTATGCTAATTAAGGTTGTCGAGAAATTTTCTTCCTCAGACCTCATTTTGTGTGGGAGCTTTCAGCACTAGATACACCCCTTTATCAATTTGTTGTCTAGTGACAGAACCATATTGAGAACTTGTGAACGAGGAGGGAAGATGCCGCCGCCGCCACCCCCACCTCCACCCCCGCCGCCCGCCCCCCCACCCCCCCACCTCCACGACCAACCGCTCCACCCGCAAACCCAATAGGCTTCACGCAGCTGCCGCCGGAGACGCCCCGTTCGTTTTGTTCTGGGCAGCCAGCCGCCCGTCCTCGAGCCGAGACAACCAAGGCCACCAATGGAAGGCCAGGCCAGGTTTTCCAAGAGCAGCTCCTCCGTGACTGCCACTCCACCGCAGCGCCATCCTTCCTCGGCGTTGACCTCCCCAACCCAGGTACTCTGTGGGTCACCCCTTCTACTTCCTCCTCTTCCCGCACGTTGAACTCCAACCAAGTCTCCAATATCCTCTCCTACTGCCTCACTGCTCCTCCGGTGACGTTGAAAGCACGATCTAGTGGTCCGTTTCTTTTCCGGGTTGAAGTTGCGTCGGAGAATGTAGCTCGTCTAGTTGCTCTGCGTGGGCGTTTTCGGTTGGGCTCCTTGGAGCTCGCCGTCCATGGCGATGCGCCGTTCGCCATGGCTGCGGCAGCCGACCTGGCCATGCAATTCAATGCTCCCGCACAGCCCAACCAACCGTGTGCTACTACTGTTCCCGACAAGGAGGCAACGAGGTCGCGCACGCGCCGCCCGTTTGTTCTCTGCCTGACCAGTGATGGGTCTGCTTCCCCACTCCCCCCTCTGCTTCCCCTGCCGCTGGGCCCTTCGGCTGACATGGTTGACAATCGCGTCGCTAACAGTGACCCTACAGCCAGTGCTGTCCTTAGCAGCCCGGCTTCCAGCGGTAGCGTACAACCGCGAGAAATCCTACCCCTTGGCCGTACTCAAGCCTCCGCTGCCTCCTCTCCTTCCCAATCCTCGCAAATTTCATTACTCGCCCAACTCCTGCTTCCGCTGTCTCGCCGCCGACCACCACGTCAGAGGCGCGCGACCGTCCGTCTCCGAGGCGTGGAGCTTCGGCCACATGCTTCGCCTGCGCGGACGACGGCGGGACGGCGTGCTCGCCACGCTGGTCCATTGTGGACCGGTCGTCTCGTGTGTCTCCCTAACGGTGGTGCTTTTCGACCAGCGTGTCCCGGGGCGCCAGCGTCGTCAGCGATACTAACGGCGTGGGGGGCTTCGGCCCAACCTTCTGCACCTTCCACCGATCGTGACATCTCCCTGCCCCCGTCACCGCCTCGTGCCGCGCACTCCCGATCCTCCTCATCTCGTTGCGAATCCCCCGCTCCCACCCAGGTTCCGATGCCGCCGCCCCGCTCCGGGACCCCCATTTCCATCCGATCTTTGCCCCTTCTTCGACTCTACCGCCGGGGGCGGTCCCGTCTCGCCTTCGCCTCACCTTTGCATCGCGCTCACCTCCCCTGTCCCCTCCTCCTGCTCGCGCCTGGTCACCGTCTCCTCCCCCACCACGTGCTTCGCGGCGCCCCGTCCCCCGCTTGCGCCGGCCTTTGGCCCCGCCCGCCCGGCGTCCTTGGAGGTCCTCCTCCTCGCCCCGAAAACCTCCGCCGTGTTCCTGGGTTCGACACCTTCTTCTATGGGGTGCTCCGGAGCTTTCCGGCAGGCCCGGCCCCTCGCATCCCCATCATTCTCCGTTACCCGCAATGCCGCTCCTCCCCGTCGCACTCCGGTTACGGCCTTGCCTTGGCACCCGGCTCGGATCCTACTATGCTGTCGCTCCTCCTTCTCCTCCGGCCGCGCCTACTTCGCCTCGTCGCTATAGCCTTCGGCGCCGCGCAGCCAGCAGCAGTGATCCAGTGCCTCGGAGGACCAGCGTAAGGCTGGCTGCTCGGGACTCCGGCTCCTTCGTCGACATGACGGCCAAGGCCGTATCCAGGAAGGCGCTGAGGGAGAGCCTGGCGCCCTGCTCCGACGAGCTCAAGAAGCAAGTCTCCGCGGCCCGTGTCCTCAAAAAGAAGAACCCCCTCAGGGCGCTAGACATCACCCGCCTTGGCTAAGGCGGGCCGGCCTCGACGAAGTCAAGCAAGCGCTGATTTGCGGTGGCGGCGGCCACCGGACGCTTCCCATGACGCTGCGTTCCGTCCATGATGCTCTCTCCCCGGCGCTGTGCTTGCATCCCCCGGCGTGCCTTATCTGTTCCTTTACCTTTGCCTTGTCCTTGAACTATGGTTTGTCTGCTGCTTCGGCAGCTCGTTGTTTGATCCTGGTACCATGAATCGGTTGTTTCGAAACTTCATTCTCCTCTCTTGGAATGTTCGTGGCCTTGGCCAAGATGATAAGTGTGTGTCGGTCCGCGACAACATCCGCAGGCACCTCCCTCACATTGTCTGCCTCCAGGAAACCAAGCTCGAAACGATCAATGTTTGGGATTACCGCTCGTTCCTCCCTGCTAACCTGGATTCCTTCCATTCCAAGCCTGCCTTGGGCTCCAGCGGCGGCCTGGTTACGGCATGGAGTAGCAACTTTTTCACGGATGCTGCCTGCTCCTCGTCCTCCTTCACCTCCACTGTCGTCTTGCGTTCCACCACCTCAGATTTCCAGTTCGCGGTCACCAATGTTTACGGGCCTGCTGATCATGCACTCACTGATCAGTTCCTCGACGACCTAGCTCAGGTCGCCACCCTCGTCACTGACCCGTGGATTCTTATTGGAGACTTTAACCTCACTCGCTGCAGTTCGGAGAAGAACACGCCTAACTTTAACCATTCCCTCGCTGCTCGCTTTAATCAGGCTGTTGAGGCTCTGCATCTTGTCGAGCTACCTCTTCTCGACCGTCTCTTCACCTGGACTAACAAACGGGCTACTCCTACACTTGCTAGGTTGGATCGTGCTTTCACCACCACCTCATTCACCACCCTTTTCCCAGGCTCCACTCTCACCTCGGGTAATCGGCCGACTTCCGATCACTCGCCACTCATAGCCTCCATCCACTCCAAAATCCCCAAACCCAGCTACTTCCGGCTGGAACGCTCCTGGCTCCTAGACACATCCTTCCTTCCTTCCGTTGTCCCGGCCTGGCAGTCGGTCTCGCGCTCTGGGGACCCGGCAAAGGTCCTGGTTGCCCAGATCAAAGCGGCTCGGCAGGCGTCAAAGGTTTGGTTGCGTAAGCATCGCTCTCCACCCTCAATTTACCACAATTGCCATTTCATTATATGCCTATTTGACTATTTCGAAGAATTCAGGGCTCTCAATGCAAGGAACGACTGCTCTGAAAAGCCCGAGTGCGGCCAAGCTTCAGATATCTCTCTCTCGCCGGCGTGCGCGTCTTTGGAAGCAGCGGGGGAAATTGAGATGCCTGCAGGAAGGAGACGCAAACAAAATTTTTTCATGCCCGGGCTTCCTGCAGGAGGAGACGCAACCACATTGCAGCCATCTCTGTTGGGGACGTGCTGCTCACTAATCATGATGACAAGGCTGCTGCATTGACCAACTACTATCTTGGCATGCTGGGTTCAACGGACGACACCTCTTGGGGGTTCAATGTTGCTGATCTCTACCCAGATGAACATCTGGACCTTGCTGATTTGATCGCTCCCTTCACAGAAGCTGAAGCACTCTGTGCTGTCCGAGGTATGAATGTCAACAGCGCACCAGGACCAGACGGCTTCGGCCCGGCCTGGTATACTAGCTGCTGGACGGCTATCAAGGAGGACATTCTGGTCTTCCTCTCTGCTTTTCACTCGCTGCAAGTTGACCTCGACAGGATAAACAGAGCACACATTGTGCTCCTACCAAAGAGGGAGGGCGCCACTGCGCCCAAGGATTTCAGGCCGGTTTCTCTTCAAAACTGCCCCGTCAAAATTGTCACTAAGATACTCACTTCCAGGCTGCAGAATCATATTCAACGGTTAGTTGACATTGATCAGACTGGCTTCATCAGAGGGCGCTCCATATCTGAAAACTTCGTGTACGCCACAGAGCTTGTGCAGTACTGCCACCGAAACAAAATGCCTGCTGTGGTCCTAAAGCTCGACTTCGCCAAGGCTTTTGATTCAGTCAACTGGGACAGCTTACTAGCCATCCTCTCTGCCCGCAGCTTTCCAGCCAAGTGGAATCAGTGGATGCAACTGCTTTTCCAAACTTCTCACTCAGCTGTACTTGTCAACGGATGTCCGGGGAATTGGATCAGATGCAAGAGGGGGTTAAGGCAGGGAGATGCTCTATCTCCGTACCTGTTCCTACTAGTTGCCGACGTTCTTCAACAGATGATCAAAAGGGACCTAGGCATCCGGCACCCAGCCATGGAGGGGCCGTGCCCGGTCCTCCAATATGCAGATGACACTCTTCTACTGGTTAGAGCTGAAATTCCAGATATTCGAAGATTGAAAAAGCAGCTTGATGATTTTGCGGCAGCCACGGGTCTCACAATTAATTTCAGCAAGAGCACATTGGTACCAATGCATGTGGAGGCAAGCAAACTAAACCGGATTGCCCGCATACTCCAGTGCCAGCAAGCATCCTTTCCTCAGGTGTACCTTGGGCTTCCCCTATCCAACATTAAGCTCAACCTCAGCGCTTTTGCCCCGCTCATCTGCAAGGTGGACCGCCGGCTAGCCTCCTGGCAAGCAATGCTACTCAACCACCAGGGTCATCTCACCCTTGTCAACTCGCTTTTGGGCGGGGATAGTCAACTACACCATGCAAGCTCTCTCCTTGCCTCCGTGCATTGTGGCGGCCATTGACAAAGAGACGGAGGGCCTTCCTTTGGTCGGGATCGGACAAGACCACAGGCGCAAAATGCCTCGTTAGGCGGGAAGCCGCTCTCGTTTCCAAAAAAGAGGGGGCTTGGTGTACGGGACTGGCAACACAAAAAACGCATGCACGCTCCTTAAGCTTCTTCACCGGCTCCATCATCCACGGCCCGTCCGCTTGGGCGGCTTGGGCGCTCCAACATACGAACATTGTCACAATGGAAGGCGGCGGGGGCGGCAACCACCGGGAAGGGCTCAAGGCCTTCTTTGCTGCCGGCCTACGAAGTATCACCCCGTGCGGTGGGTGATGGCAACAACACCTCTTTCCGTGGGATGTTTGGGTGCGGGACTATATAATGGTTGCAAAAGTTCTCTTGCCCAGCTTAGCCACCGTCAAGATTCAAGTGCCTCGGTCGGTCAAGTCTTCGGCTCGGTATCACTCATTTTCTTGTACCTCGCCTATCGGCCCAAGCAACTTCGAGAACTTGTTCAAGTCCAGCCAGATCATAGCGACCACAAGCTTGACACAAAGAGCCTGGACCTCCGAACTTCGAGATTTGCATCTTCTCATGACAAACTTGACACTGCACGAATTTACAAGGTGTCAACCAAGACCGAAAAACAACAGCAAGATATATCCTTTTGTATGGCAAAGTAGAGCTCCCCACCGTGTCCGTTTCTTTGGTTGGTCGCTTCTCCAAGATCGAGTACAATGCCGGGCAAACTCAGTACCACAAGAACATCCCGGAGGATGATATCTCGAAGCTATGCCATCGGGTTGCTTTGAAAACTCGAGCACCTAATCTTCCACCGCACCGCCGCCAGCAATGCGGGATCATATTGGCTACCGAGGTTTGCCTCTTCCACTCATAATCGAGCTATGGGATATGCCACGGCCACCGACAGTACCTCCACGGCAATACAACACCTTCTTACTCTTTGTCTTTCTTTGGAACATTTGGAACCATAGACATGACGCCGTCTTCGGCAACAAAAAGCCTTGCCTTCCACGGCTCCTCTCCTCGTGCAAGCAAGCGGCTCGCCTTTGGGGATGCTGCCTTCGACCACAAGATAGGAACATCGTAGATGTTTGGTGCCATTTATTCACTATGTAATAAGTTTTATTATCTCTCGGCTACTTTGATGTAAACTCTTTGCCTCTGTGGCAACTTCCGTGCACCGGCTTGCCGGCATCAATGGAATCAATTCAGGTGGGGCTCTCACCCCTCCGGTGACGTCTTCAAAAAAAATTTGTTGTCTAGTAACAAATAAGAATGTGAAAATGCCCTGCTTGAATACATTCAACTAATAAAGCGCACTGCATATACTTGGAAGAGCAAACGTCTTAGATAGATCAGATACTATCAAAATCCATGTGGCTCATCATAAGAGGGTCATGGGGGCAAGTGAAAGGTTGCACACAACGACACAAAGCCAACTTGAATGGGAACATATCAATCGGACTGTAGCAGCACACATACACAAAATGGAAAGCATATGTTACCTCACTATCGTGGCTGCTGTTAGTTTTGGCCACGTGCCGCACGTTCTATGCAAATTCTCCAGTTCTGATAGGTTTGTACCATGAACGTAAAGATCATGGGATATGTTTGCTTATTTGTTACATTGGTCATCTGGCCTTTTTTTATATATACAGATATGAAGACCCATCATCGATGCTCCTCCTTATTGGATCCCTGGTGAAGTCATCATGCATTTCCTCCTTATTCAGGTACATCATTGTGTCCACGCATTCTTCTCTGTGGTAGTTGTCTCTAAAGTAGGTGATAGTGCTCCGTTCTTGTTAATCTTGCGCTCTGCCTCTTTGCTTGCGTACCTAAGCAGACAGTCCTTGAAGCTCTTATTGGCCAAACATGGTCTCTGACATATAAGGGGTGATATTACAAAATTTCTTGGACTTTGGATATCATAACCGAGCTGGTGTTACAGACAAGAGTGGAAGCAGCACATATTTGGCGCCTCTAATTGCACGGGCAGTACACACCAAAGTATGCCTATGAGGGCCATTTTCAGGGTCTGACATTTTTTGAGTCACGGGAGTGGGTTTGGAAGTCCTGATTATAGCAGATAAACTTTCACAGTGAAGTTTTCAGCATCCTACTCACCACCTCCACTGTGATCAGGATGCCGATAAAGCCGACAAAGTGGGTCGAGATCCAAACCAAATCCGCACCAATCCAAAGCATGTATATTTGAAAGTCAAATCCAAACCAAACTAGACCATGATTTCAATTATCCACATCAAACCAAACCACTTGTATGTTCAACCCATTAAAATACATTTTCAACCCACCAATTCACTGGCACCTCATGCTATTGTTTATATTTAGCCATAAGCAAAAGCAAAAAATGAATAGATAGAATAAAAACTCATTATTAACTCTGTTATTGACAGTCAAACCAAATCAGCCCACTTTAATAGGGCCCAAACCAAACCAGTCCAACAGCCTTCTTAGCCTGTTTCACCCCAAACCAATACAACCCAAAAGCAAAACTAAACCAAAAAAACTGGGTTTAATCCAAACCATTGTCAGGTTTAGATGCCGACCTATTTAATCAGGCAGCCTGCGTGTTTGTGCCACATTTTTTTGTTCAGCCTGTTGCCGAAAATTTGCATGAAAAATCTATCTGCACCCTTTGAGGATTGGTGAGCTAGCACTAATGAGGTCAACGTACAAGAAAGGCCAGGCTTGAATTCCATTATCATCTTGGGGGCTTGGACACTCTGGAAACATCAAAATCATTGTGTTTTTATGGGGCCTCACCAAATCAGCTTGGAGCTTTGTCACTAGCCAATGAGGAAATGAGGAGTAGGTTTTAGGGCCAGAGGTATTTCCTACCTGGCTGCCCTGGTGCCCAGTGAGTCTTTGTTCCTAGGTTGACATCATTTTTTGTTTTGGAACCAAGGCAAGCCTGTATTCTGACATTGGTGTGACTTGTGAGTGAGCGTTGGTGTGTTTGTTTGTAAGGGTTTCTTACCCTTTTTCTCCTTCATATAATGATATGCAGCTCACTTGTGTTTTCCCCAAAACAAGAACTTACTCCGTATGATAATCGCAGATAAGTATAAAAGTTTACCTGGTGCACGACGATGGGATCATCCCTGCTATAATTTACAACGTAGTTAAGCATGCCATCCCTCTCATCTCGTGCCGCTATGTATCCATATAATGGTATTGGCCCATTGCTAGTAGGACTTTTCGACAGCCGCACCGAGAAAAATTGGAATATCTGTCGTGGAAAATGGTACATACAATTTTCCGCATCGGGCAAGCACCTTTTCGTGGCCTTCGAGAACATCATTGGCTGCAACCGAGCTTCACAAAAGATGACATATTATATAACAATTGCTACTTCATACTGCAGAGAAATGGGCACATTACAAAGAGCAACCGTTCTTTGTCATACATATTGTGCTGAGTTGCAGAGAACCGTCTAAAGAATATTTTCAATTAAGTCAATGTATGCATGGAAAAAATTAAACTGTTTCACAAAACCTGAGGTTGAATATTTCAGAAAACCAGGGCTCTAGGACTAGCGTGTAATCAGATTGAATTATTATGTACTACTTATCAAAACTCTTCAAGAAATTTAAAGAATCACAAATAACATGGGCTCAGTTGGCCGTGTGACCAGTCAGCATGGGATGCTTGTGATACTGTATGCCAAACATGACACTGAACAGGTTAATGCTCTTGTCAGTTTTCTGGCATATGGTATTCCGAAAGCTGGACAAAAATAGCTAACTCCAAGTTCATGCTCTTACAAAAAAAAAAAATAATAATAATAATGGTGCAGATATAACTTCAAGACTTTACTAGGAACAAAGGGGAAGTATATAGGTTGTGTTTGGTAGGGTGGCCAACCCTTGGCCTGGTCTGTTGGAGCCAACTTGGGCTTGTTTGGTTCCCTGGTTTTGGGCTTTAGCCAGGCCAAAGCTGGCCTCCGTACGCACCTTGGCCTGGCTCCGAAAGAACGGATCGGCGATCTGTTTTTCTGGAGCCTGGCTTGGCCAGCGCCCGGCACGGATTAGCCTCACCTCCGGAGTGGACGAGGTGCGATGGTCACCGCCCCGTGCTCCCGCCGGCCACTGCCACGCGAGCTCCGACAAGATGTTCGGCCAAGCTCTCGTCAGCTCCGCCAGCGCGCGATTGGGGCTCGTGGCCATGGCGGACCGGAGCATCTCCGGCAGGGCGCGTGGCTTGCGGCGTTGCGGTTGGGCGCCGGTGGAGGTGGTGTGCGGAGCTCGCGAGCCGGACGCGGTGGCGGTGCACTCCACGGCGTGGATGGGAAGGCGAGGGCCACCACCTAGCTGGCACCTGCAAGCATTCTACTCATCCGACCTGACACCATCTCCGCTCACCATGACGTCGCACGCGGCGGTTGGAGGCGGATGCGCAGTCAGGCTCGCACGGCGCGGCGGCGAACTCGCGTGCTTATGTTGTAGGCGGTGGTAAATTCGCATGGTCCAAGGCGGCGTGACGGCGGGCCATGTTGCACGGGTCCTGGACTCGCCGACGTCCGGGTAGGTCCTCCGCTTATTCCCTGTGGTGAAGCACGAGGTGAGTCGTCTTCTCTCTACCGCGTGATCTGAAAACAAAGCTAAGTAATGAATAAAGATTCAATACTAGCAGTCTTCTTCATGCGATGCATTCAGTGTTCTTCCGCCCTTGGTCTTCTTCCATAGCAGGAGGCATGGCAATGGTGGAGGTGCCTCAGTGCCTGCTCTATACCTGTTCGACGAATTGCTTCAATGGAGGTAAACGTAACAAGATTCAGATGTGGTGATTGTATCAATCATAAAGCAGTCAACCAAACACAACCTTACACAAGCCAAGCCAGATGAAGCGGCCCAACCAAACACTAGCACCTTGGCTTACTAAGAGCAGGCTAAATCTACCCTGGCCAGAATCCTGGTCGGGCTAGAACTTGACCACCCTACCAAACACAACCATAGTATACAAGCAATGTTTGATGAACAAGCGTTTAGGCCGTCTAAACGACATTCAAATGCTAATAGGAAGATCTGAGTCTAATTTAGGGGGTAAATGATAAATTAAATGGCCAAACCACGGTTAAACCATTTTAGACACTAGCATGTGCCCACTAACTAGTGTTTAGCATCTATTCTAACAATGACCACGAGCCAATATTGTGAATACAATATGCACAAAATCTTGCCATTTGGATCCAATTTGGACTGCCCAAGTCTAACCCAACCTGGGCTGACTAAGGTTCCAATCTAAATTGGCAAAATGACTGTCATCACGGGGCTCTCCCACCCCCACAAAGCCAAATAAGACTGCACAAACATTCATCAATATATAATATAATTGCCAAAAAAATACTCATTCAAGAATCCATAAAAAATGGCAGAAGAGATTTGGTCATTTGGACCACTTACTTACTCTCAGCACGGTCAGCAATATCACCTTCAGAAAGTTCTTGCTGTATAAGCTTATTCTTGTATATAGCGCCATCACGGTGGCTGCTATTTGTTATGACACTTGTGAAATATATACCATCCTCTATTGGATTGTACTCTGACTCATCGGTCGACTTTGTCCTCAGATTGTCTGTGTCCATGCATTTGGTAGTGTTACAAGCGAATGGGATAAGACTCCAAGGTTTGTAAATAGACCTAACACAAAAGAACATAAAGGGTCAATACCACAGTAGAACCCGTCGGTATTAAAATGGTAACCAAAATTGAAAATAGTTTCTACAATTTTCAATCCGTAGCAACTCTAATGCAATACGGTTCAATTTTTTTTCCTAGGTGGGTGAGCTTAACGAAAGGAGGCATGAATTGACCTAGAAAGACGATCCATATGTTTAGGATGATCCAGATTTAGATGAGCTGCAGATGCTGACGCCATGATTGGAGCATCTCGTCGCGCAAACTCTGGAGGACACCGCCACCGGCACAAGCGAAGCAGATCGGAGCCAACTCTGCCGACCCCAAGAATAGATCGTGGGACGATTTGCATCTCCGGTGCTTCAGTGTCTAAGGGCGATTCGGAGTGGCGGCGGCTACTAGGGAATTTCTTTTGGAAGAAGACTACTCAGGTGGAGATATTTTTCTGTTTTCTAGTAGGTCGGCGTTTGATTTGGGGGAAATAAGAATTAGTTTCTTAAAAAGAAAGGATTCATCAGATAGATTATATACTATGTTTGGTCAGTTGGAAATACAGTACTAGATATGCGCGGCGACGAGGCGGAGCGCCGATGGCCGCCTTCCTGTGGCGGTCACAGTGGGGCGGTTAGTGGAGCGCTGCGGTGGGAGCTAGGCGGCCGGCCGCGCGACGTCACCACCGGCGGGGCGGGTGGTTGAGCTCGCTGGCTGCGAGGAAGCGAGCCACGCGAACCACAGAACACGGTGTTCTTGGTGGAAGATAGCGAGGGCGAAGGCGGCCGGGGCGGAGGAGGAAGATGGCGTAGCGTGGACCGGGTTCTCGGTGGACCGTATGGGCCGCCTCCAACTGAATAGGCGTGAGGCCCTCGAAGGGGCAATGACGATTGGGAAATGGGCCTTTCGTGACCCAGCCAGCCAGGAGCGGCTATGCCTGTGCGCCCGCGATGATGAATTGATGATCCCTAATTGTTGGTTGCGTTCTCGTTAGGTATCCTATCTCTCGAGCTATTGAAAAGCTCCTTCGGCAGTTTTGAGGGGGTGGTTTTTTTTTTTGCTGACGTGACATATTCACATAACGTATAGTCCTTTAACATATCAAAAGGCCCCTCAACTATAAAACATGATATTATAGCCCCTAAAGCATCAAATAATGTTTAAATTATGGTCATGTAGGGCCATTTAAACGTTGTATCCCACCACACTAGTCTGAGCACACATACGTGCACAGGCCCATCGACTGTTTCAGACTTATGCTACCAGCCAATGAGCACACCTATTTCCTACTCCCCTCATGCACTCCTTGACGACATCGAGCATATGCGCTAAGCTTGTGTCCTTGTCATCTGGCTCCTCCGCCCCCTCTTTGCTTTCTCCTTCCTATGGCTACCTAAAAAATTAATAAAGGACGACTAGATGGAGGGTGTGGGAGGGGTTGAACAACGATGATGTAGGCATGCCATGCTTGAGCTCAACACCATCGGCGAGTGATGAGAGGTGTAGGGATAAGATATCTCGTTGATCGATGTGTCCCCTAAAAGAGTTGGGAGGTGGAGCTAACAAATGGCTTGTGTGCAAGCATGTGAGTGTGGTAGCATACAGTGTCCAAATAACCCTAAAGACCATCAAGTGAATTATTTGAATATTATTTAATGTTCTATGGGTTATAATATCATGTTTTATAGTTGAGAGGGGTTATGCAGTCAACCCTTGATATGTTAGGGAGTTATATAGACTTTTAAATATGCACGTCAGCAAACCACCTTCAAAACAATCTCAAGGGATTATTTAGACAGTTTTCAATAGTTCTAGAGAATAGAATACTTGGTTCTATACGTGAGGGAATGAAATAGACAACCACCAATAGTTGAAGAGTCAAGTAGATTTTTTTTCATTTTTGATTGGTATAGGTGGATGGATAGATGGCCTGGCCAACCTGGAGCGATGCAGCAAGCGACCGACACCTTTGCAGCTTGGCCATATCTTCTGGAATATCCATCATTATTCATTTTTTGCGAATTATATTGTGCAAATACATACGCTCACAATGTGTACGCACTCACCCCTATTTGTAGTGATATATGATATCATCTTCCACCAAATAATTATTAGTTATTATATTTAAATTATTTTCAGAATGGATAAAAAATGTGTGGGGTGTGGACTGTTGCGTGTTTGGTGGTGTGGACTTTTGGTTTCCTCAAAAAAGAGAAGGACTTTTGGTTTCCTCAAAAAAGAGAAGGAAAAAAATGTAGTAGTACGAGCTTTTACCTTTGCCCTTTTTAACCTCTAACGGAGTCACATCCATGTGACATTTGCTAAATGAAAAGGTCGTTATGTGTTTTTCTTGTTATAGTGGCGAGCTCTACTAGCATCAGGTGTCATGTAGGGAAGGAGAGATGTCAAAAAAATCTTTAAGCCAGCGTGGGGAGAAGAGGTAGACTCCTTGCGCACCTCGATGGACGTAAGAAATAGAACCAATTCTCTCTTGCGTATACTGAGGGAAAGAGGATATAGAGAATACTAATAAAGAATATCTTACACGTGGAGTGAAGATGATAACAGCTACTAAACAAACTTGTAATGTTGTGGTTTGGTTCAATCTTTTGAAATGATAATACTTACGAGGGTCAGAACGTCCAATATTAGCTGCGTTCGGTAACCCTGGTTTTGATCCAGAAACTATTCCAATTCTTCAAATCCATACAAATTAGTGAAGAATTTTCAACTGGAATCATTCCTCCCACACTCAATCAGTCTGTCAGTGTTGAAGTCCGAACAAGTGAAAACGGAAGGCGAGGGAACACATTCACACATTTCATCAGTCTGTCAGTGTCGGCTCGCAGATTTGCCTCACTGCATACATCAATGAATGAATGGCTAATGAAAATAATACCATGCATGGATTCAGAGGCTCCATTTGCAATGGCGAACACATTGAACATGTCCAGAGGTAGCTCGTTCACTTTTGTCAACGTTTGGTTCTCGATAATGTACAGCTACTAGTAGTGGTACAAGGGGTCTGAATCGCCTCAAGATCAGGCATACCAACACACTGAACGAAGAATGATGGATACACACACATCAGCAATGAACTACCTCTAGGACCACTTCAAAGATGAAGAACCTGGGTCATTCGCTCCGGTCAGGTGCACGCCCGCCTCTGCCTAACGCGCACTGAAGGAGCAGAGCTCAGGATTGTATATCTGCTCAGACTCGGTCACACCCACCGCAGTTGCCCTTGATGTTCCAAACTATGCCGGATATCACCGTCGACAGCAATGACATGCTTCCTCAGCGCTACAGCAGTCGGTTTCGTGTTATATTTCACTTGGAACCTTCCGACTGGACTTGCACTGTTGTTGATTGAGCCTTCCGGGATAATTTCATCCAAGAACTCATCAGCCACGCCGCCATCTTCATCGATCCTAAGCCTCCTTGTAAACCACCTAAAACCCTGGTTGAATAAACACAGGAACCAGATCATAATTAGAATGGATATTTTAAAATACTGGGTAAAAAGGGTTACAAGCAGTAAAAATTAAGATAGCTGGCAACACTGAGGGAATTACTTGTTTTCCTCAAAATACAAATCACATACTGAAAAGCACAAACATCCAAAAGCCATGTGTTTGGTAAGACCATTTTAGCTGGATGCAATCTATATACATGACTGGAAATAAAGGCACACCATTCCACAAAGAAATTCAAAAGCCGGCAAAAAAACCTACTATGATAGTGACACTTAAAAAAGAGAAGCCATGTAAAACAAGATTTGTTAGGTAAACAGATACACAGATGCTCTTCAACATATATCATGAAAATGTGCTACATTGAGTCCTTTTATATAAGATATCCCCTTCTTTTCTAAGGGCCAAAATATTCACTGAACATGTAATATACACCCCCAAAAAATGAACTAATATAATTAAAGTCTGATGTCCAATATCAAGTTTGCAAGTTTCATGTCCTACAACAAGAATTACAAGGTCTACTTGAATCATAGATGCATGTGTAGTAGGTAGAGATGCCCATTTGCTAGTTTTATGTCCTACAAGAATAGAACAGTGCTTTGCAACATGTTGACAATAGAAAAATATTGATTGATGTAGCATTATTTTTCAAAATGTTTTATGGAAATTCATTGTGGAATCAACAGGAGGAGATAGTCATACAGGTGGAAAAATGCTATCAAGAACTTGTTGCGAAACATCCAGCAAAAGTCACAATGTTTCACAATACCAAATCAAAAGGTTCAGTTCCCATCGAACACCTCTCATTTCTGTAACCAAGCTGGAATTCACAAATAACTCATGCCCGAGATTGCAATACACAACTGCAAGCTTGAAAGAGATTTTAAAAACACATTTACAAACCATGATGGCAAAGCCCAGACAATTAACCAACTATAAGCTATCTCAAACAATCCTTTGGAAACACTCTACAATTTAGTAATACACATAAATCAGCTAATGAATCATTGATAGCAACAAAAGCATGAGAAACCCATCGAACGGAAGTCATGTAGATAACCATAATTGATCTAACCAAATCAAAAGAATTTGCAGCCAAAAGAACTCGAAAAAAACAAACAATTCAGAGAAAGGACCAAGACATAGTGACTACTTGTTTAGACTGAGATGGTCTAAAAGAACCCAACAGAGCACAACTATAGCCAAACTCTAGACATGCCTAGTAGCAAAGGTAATTAGGTAACATCAGATATCAAAAAAACAAAGCAGATAAACACACAGCATGTTTAGTTACTTTAATCAGATATGGCTATGGCTTGGTATTATCAGTTTTGAGATAGCTGGAGTTCAACGAGGAAAACAGATTAAACAAGATAAATTATCAAGTATAGACTGTTTGAAGATGTAATTTATCAATCAAATGGATTTTAGGACAGACACAATCACGCAACGTTAGGGCCTCCTATGTTCTGAACTACTAATATTTAATATCCATGTAATTTAAATTAATACATGGCATATACTTCACATACAACCCACAGATACAGCATTATCATAGCTAGCACATCTGCAAATGTAACCTTAGAGTGAAAGAAACTAGGACTCAAATGGTTTAATGCACCACAGAACACTAGCTAATGACCATAAGGTCTAACAAAGCAGATCCACATTGGTTACTGCTTGCATTAGACCATTCTACTTAAATTTATCTATGGAAATTTGTCCTATCTTTCTCTTATCTAATCGACCATAGATGGTACAGGTACACACCAGGTTCAGCACCGCAAGTTTGCAGCTATAAGGCCCTAACACTAAAATGAAGTGTTCCATTGTTTCATAAACTGCATGAAAATAAACAGTCATGAAATGCACCATTGTGTTAAACTAACTGTCTAGGAAATAGAACAATGGCCATGTAACTAACATGAAAGTAAGTAAGTAACCCAATTTGATGCTGGGCTAAGGACTAACTCCCTATCTTCAGTTTTCAGTCCAGAATTCAGATTCACAAAAAGGAAAACTATCCATGAAAAAAGCATCAGAAGCTACTAGTGCTACCCACTACCCACAATTGTTGAATTCTGCATTTGCACTGAATTGGGTGGAGGAGACTAGTAACTTTCGCATTAGCAAGTCAGGTAATCTATGCCACAAAACTAACCAGTATAGCACGGCAGCATCTACAAGTAGCTAATGTGGTTATCTAAGAAAAATCTTGAAGCCCAGCAATCAACAATTCAGCGACGGCTTGAACTCCCATCGCAATTCAGGGAGCCACACCAGCAAGTGCAAGTCCAGACCTCGGAGCTACCAGGTACTAGCGCAACAGCACGCCGAAGAAAAGAAGAAAGGGGGCCTTTCCATGAAACCAGATCCCGTTGACTCCGGAGTACAAGTACAACCGACGCCATCATCGCAGAGAGGAAAGGAATCTCCCGGGGTTACCTGCACGCCGCCGTCCCCCTGCGGGCAGGGCACCAGCACGGGCCCGGGACCCTGCCGCTCAACGGGGACGGGAACCTGACGCTGAACCCCCGCCTGGGCCCGTGCGCCGAAGCCGCCCTGTCGTGCGGGAGTTCCGCGGCGGCGGCGGAGCCCGCGGAGGACGGGGAGTCCGGGTGGTCGGCGTCGTCCCGCGAGACGCCGAAGAAGCCGGCGATCTTGCGGAAGATGCCCATCGGCGGCGAGGCCCCGGTCGATCCGGCGGCGGCGAGGTGCGAATGCCAATGGCCCGCCGACGCGATGTGATTATGTGAAGAGTTGGGCAGCGTGGGGTTTCCTCCATTTTGTAGTCAACTTGATTTACAGAAAATAGTATAGCATCAATATCTCCAAATAAGATTTTAAAAATATATGATTAGGTTAATCTAAGTTTGATTATTTTATATTATAATGTTTAGTGTTTTTATATATATTTGGTCAAATTTAAGTTTATTTGACTTCTTAAAATGAAGATATATATTTATTTAGGATAGCAGTAGTAGTTTTTACTGCAGAGCAGTTGTGAAAGAAAGGAGCAAAAGTGAAAAGGACAAAGTACATCCTTTTTCAATTTCTTATATTCTTTTTGTTTTATTACACTTTTTGTACTAAGTATTGATCTTGTCTTATCACCGCTTCGAACAAAGATTTTTCTCTTACAATAAATCACCGAATTTATGTGACCAAATTTAACACACCGTATATCTCATGTGTTTGATTTTTTGTTGTTGTTCACGTAACAGGTAATTTCGTTATTGTTTGGCTATAGAAAAAATTGATTACTATCCCTTGCGAGTTGTCCTTTTTAATTATGCTAGTTATCTCTTTGTGAGTTGTTGCCCGAAATTTTCTTAAAATTTAGGCATCTAAAATATAACAACTCTTTTATTTTATCCTTATTTTTTTTCTTCATCAAGCTATGTTATTTGTTTGGTTTATTTTTAGATGTATGTAAAAAAGAGCAGCATATGAATTATGATGAGAGAAGATAGTTTGGTTGGATATTTCAAATGTATGGATCATTGAGAACTTTGAGATTGAGACAATGATGCATGAATGAGCAAATTATGAAGAACGGATGGTGATTATTACTTACGGGAATGAATGAGACATACAAGTGCATGGATAGCATGATGACTCTTTGTGGGAGATTAGGTTTGAGTAGTGGGGCAAGATAAGTAATGGTGGGTTTAAGATTAGATTATAATTTCATTTTTATCCTGTTTTGATGACTGTGAGCTTTTCAATTGAAAAAATAATGGTTATGAGACAAACATAAATTGATGGATATTTTTTTTTTAAGGAACTGGAGGTGCCAAAGCCCCTATAGAATTGGATATTGTCCATAACTAAGCCATTGTTGAATACAAAATCTATGACGGTTCTCTTGCCCTTCGTTTAAAGCAACTCCGTTGTCTATGTGGAAAATTTAAGAGAATCCAAGTCATCCATATCAATAGGTAACTATTACTCCCTCTATCCACACAAAATACAACTATAAGATTTATGCTAGTCAAATATAAGATTTATGCCAGTTAAATTAGCTTAATTTTTTTTACCAAAGTTTATATTGAATAATTTTACTATTTATGTCTCTAATTAAGTTTAAATTTAAAAATATTTCAGAACTAATATAGCGTATTTTGTATCATAAATGTTAGTGTTTTTTAAATAACTTTGGTCAAACATTAAATTATTTGGCTCCTCGATAAGTGAGGTTTTCAATTCTTTCGAGGACGGCTAGAGTAAATTGAAGTAGCGCCTTTTAACTCCAAGTTCTCTGATCTGGGGTGCAACCAACTCTTTTTTTTAGCAGAAGCAACCAATACATTCTCAATAACCTCAAATTGAAACCCAGCCAGCCGAATACATGAAGGATACGTTGGCAGAGATCCAGATCGTTGCACAAATGTATTGGATCCAGATTCTGTCAAAAAACATTTTCAGATGATGAATCGAAGTTATTGTAAGAGATCTCTGGTAGGCTGGATATGATTCTATTTTTTTTAAAAAAAATTCTTTTCATAAAAATCATATAATTAAAATATGTTTGAAAAACTCATGATTTTTTGTGGGTGAAAAAACAACATAAACGCAAACCATTTAACCTTGTTGCTAGTGAAAAGTACTAACAAAAAAAAAGTAAGATCGCTATTACAAAGAGGAGACCTGCATAAACAAAATCAGCCGTTCCGAGCTCCAACGAAGTAAACCAGGGAAATGTCATGTCCCCACTCCGAAACCTGCGGGCGTGAGTGGCCTGGGCCGCCTGGCCGCCTGCCTGGGCGTGGCGTCGTGCCGGAGCAACGGCGACGGCGACGATCGTAGCTGACACGGCTATATAGCCGTCCTCCGGGCAACGACGATTCAATGGTGACTGTTTCGTTGCTGATCGATTATTTTTGCATATTGCCTTTCTTAGTCACCATTGGGGTTTTCACTTTTTCTATCTTTATACATATCTATCAAAGATGCAGGCTGAGCTGCTGGGCTTTGCCCCTGCGGTATATCATCATTCATTCTCCGCAGCATATTAACAAGGGGTTCGCTCAGTTAGCAGTAAATCATTTCCTGAAATGGTTTCTGTCTGAATTGTTTGTCTAGTTGGCTACTGCTGGCTGGTGCTGCGGCAAAAGAAAGCAGCCGAGCACTGTTCATTCAGGCTTTAAAGAAGCCAGCTCCAGCCTAATCTAGACAGTCGAACGGAGCCATAAGTTTTGAGCAGTTGCAGCAATTTCTGGATCAGCCGACTGGACCATAAAGGATCTCAAACCTCAGCCTAATTTATGGGGAATCAAAAGCAAGAATAATCAAGGACAAATTAATAATGCAAAGGAACGCACAAAAGACTCGACTTTATTCTCCAAATATGTTATGCTACAATGACTTTATTCACCGAAAAAGTTGGTGCAAGTGGGGAGTGGTGACACATAGTACATCGCAAGCACCATATATATATATATATATATATATATATATATATATATATATATATATATATATATATATATATATATATATATATATATATATATATATATATATATATATATATATATATATATATATGTGCATCTATTCCTTGCAAGTCATTACTTATCCATCCCTCTGGCTCTTCCTAGAACATACACACATATCTAGATGCTTCAAAGATTTGTTGGTTGCACTCTAATCCACCACAATTCTCAGAGGCTGGAAATAACTGGATGAAAAATTAGATATTTTTTTTCACCTTAATTCTTCTTCCTCCTCTTAACATTTGTAAATTAAGGTGAATCAGAGTGCAACCAAACAAGCTCGTCACCATGGACATTATTTATTCGGTGATAGTACATGCACGCTGATCGCTTGCTATAGTATGTATCATTATGATAACTAAGTGAAGTGCTTATATTGATATGATATGGAATGGAATGGAACTAGTAGATAGAGTAATTATTGGTTAATTAGTGATAGGGATGAGCCTGCCGTAGGCCTTGGGTTCGTTGTCCTTGGGCACGGTGATGGTGAGCACGCCGTCCTGGAGCGCCGCCTGCAGGCTGTCGGTGTTGGCGTTGGGCGGCAGGCGCACGGTGCGCACGAACTTCTCGGAGCTCCGCTCCACGCGGTGCCAGCGGTCGCCCTTTCCTCGGCGGCGCGCTGCCGCTGCCCGCTGATCTTGAGCACCTTTTCCTCCTCCACCTCCACCTTCACCTCGTCGCGGCGCACCCCGGGAGGTCCGCCATGAACACGTGCGCCGTCGGCGTCTCCTTCCAGTCCATGCTCGCCGTCGCGAACGGAGGCAGGCCCAGCGCCGGCGCCGTGAACGCCGCCAGCGTGATGGTGTCCACCAGCGGCTGCTCCATGATGTCGATGCTCACCGGCTCCACCTCTGCGCCGGCGCCGGCGCCGGCGCCGCTGCCGGTGCGCGCGGCGCCGCCGTTCTTCTGCTGCTGCTGCTGCTGCCCCTGTTGTTGCTGATGCCTGCGGCCCAGTATGCTGGTGATCATCGACATGATGATGCCTATCTTTATCAGTCGCTACTCGCTAGTGTGTATTAGTGTCTGGTGTGTGTACTACTCGCTCCCTTGGTGGTCCGGTCCATCCTATCTTCTCTATTTATAGACGAGCAAAGGCAAAGGAATACTTCTTGGTTGGTGATGTCTTAGTGTAGTGTATATGCCATCGCTTTGCATATGTGCATGTATACATGATCTTCTAGGACCTTGTATGCCTCTTGTGTGATGACGGTGAGAGATTCTCACGAACGAGAGACCTCTCTCTGTCTCTACTCCCAAACTTAAGTTCTTGAGTGACTTGAAAAGTTAAGTTTGATTTTTAGCAAGTTGAAGTTTAATTTCTTATTTTTAAATTAGTCAAGTTACATTATACTCTAGAGACATTGAGTTTTAAGACTTGGATATAGGCATATAGCCAGTCTGTTCAGCAGACTTGGATATTTTTCGCACGAATTTCCCCTGTTTTTTCTTGTTTGCGAGTAATCCATTTTTAAAAAATTACACATTACAGACCCAAACACTCATAACATAGCACACTTGCCCCTATAACGTAAACACACAAATTTTGTCCCTATGAGCACTTTTATAAGATTTGCCGACATATCTCGAGATTGATAAAATCATCGTAGGCGTCTCGCAGTCGATGGAAATATCGCTTACCACTGGAAACATAAGGCCACTAAATTTTGAAATAAATCTAAAAAATTGACCGCACCAGTATCAGGTCGACAAGAAACCTAACCAACTAAGCTAAGTATTTTGATCACTCAGAAATAACAGTTGCACATTCCTGAGTAATGCTCAATTTCCCTTGTTGAATACTCCGTGAAGGTCATCATTCATCAACCATTGAACCCCAGGTGGTGCGCATTTATTTCCCCGAGAAGATATGTGCTGGGTTGCCTGCTCATGGGAATATGAGGAGGAATGAAGGATTCGTTATTCGATTGCTACATGCACTGACGAGACGGAATTTCCCAGGAGGCCACACAAGCGAATAAAAATCGTGTATCATATCAGGCAAGTTTACTTCTTTTATCCACGTTCTCTCACGTTCTACACACCTCCAACCAACTTCAATTTTTAGGGCCTTCTTTGGAGCGCAGGATTCTTAAGAATATGTAGTTCTACTAGGTAGTGTGCCCGTGCGCTGCTACGGGACAACTAAATATTTATACTAAAAATATATGGATCGCACAATAAAATAACAATATTGTGAATTTGTATGACATTTAATCTAAAAAGCAAAGTTTATGAAATTAACACAATCACAGATAGCACGGCATCATAGGCTCAGTCATAAACTCTAATATATAGACCTTTCCGTGATACGGCTAAGATAATTGTTTATATCGGCAAGAAGAAATCTCCAATATTTATTTCTTTTGTACGCCAAATAATCCATAAATAAGTTCTACTTCATTTCCATATTTTTCTACATGCAGTAAATGGAGATAACATATAGTCATCAAGCTAGATCCCAGCGGCTAGCTTAATCAAATCCAGAGTATATGTTCTGGATTTACTTTCAAAACTATAATGTACAAAGAAGCAAGTACAACAATATGCAGGTACTATAGGTATGTTTAAAACTCCATTAAATTAAGACAACAAAAGAGAAATGTCTAAGTTATAATCAACACCGCAATCACATTGCCAAAAATCTACTTGTGACTGCACATCCATGTATATAGAACACAAGAACTTATGCTATAGGGCAACAATTATACACTTAATCAATACTATGCATACTCTCAGCATCCAGTTTAGAAATTGAGCCATCCTTCACTCTTTAACAAAGGTAGTAAACCTCAAGTTTCAGCAGTTTCCTTGAATTCAATGACCAACTTAATATCATCAATAGTCTCCATCCATCTGCAAAGGAAAAAAAGCAACAAAAAATTAGCACGGCAATTTAAAAGTGTTATATAAAAGCATGGGATGGCTTATAAGTCACTATTTATGAATTTTGTGAGTACCTTGAAATCAATCAGATTTTTTTTTTGGAGGAGGAGGGTGTCAATAGTTGGATCCGTCTAAAGTCCCATAGTCAACACACACATCATTTACAATGTTTTAGAAAAAATCACGAACCTCAGATACTAAACACCCCTAAAGCAAGTTGCATGTAGATATATTGTGTATCCAATCAGATAGGAAGGAATAATGGAGACAGCTAAAAAGCAGCAATGCACCTGCAAATAATTAACTTCCAATAATCACCTCTCCATCTTATGGTAACATTTTCTCACTTGTTCACCTCCAAGTTCTCTTATATTTTCATGGGAATCCTATTAAATATGATAGACATATCTATGTTGGTCAGACACTTGCCATCTCTCCTTATATTTTCAGCATGATCTTCAGCTTTAACTTCAAGGACCCTTGTTCAGACCATGTCTTAAATTATCACCAAAGATAGCCTTGATAAATTAACATTCGCCTACATAATTCAGTGATAATAATTTAATTGCCAAAACTTAAGGGGATTAAGTTACCTGTAGAACATCACTTGCAAAAAAAAAAATTCTGACTGAGTATATTGTAATCACCATCAGTAAGTGGTAATTTTGTTCTCATCCTACACAACATGATAATAAATGGAGTGGTAGTTCCCTATAAGGATTCTGAATTAGCATGCAAACCAAATATATAGTATAGTAAAAATAAATGATAAATGTATGTGATGCACTCCGAATGCCATAGGCCGAGAGAAAGTGAGGTACACAGCCAACAAGAGTTAGGGCAAGCTTCTACAATCTAAAGCTAAAACAAATAGACGTCTTTTTTCCCCTCATCCACAATCTACATTCCCAAGAATCCAATCCAGCGATACATCTCTCATAAACTTTTGCCAGATTGAGGCACAAATAATTACCCACTATGCCATGACAAACACCTCTAGGAATCTATTACTTCCATAGTTTTTAGTAAAGGAACATAACCTTCGCTGTCTTTTTCCCCAATAGTTCGCTCCTTCGCTTCCTTGCTGAGATGAAGCAAAAGTGTGAATCTCTCTAACAAATATTTGAAATGCTTTTTGAAATTCTCAATCCCCGACCCAAAGCAAAAATTCATCCAATGCAAAAATAGTGATCAGCAGGAAGAAGAAAAAAACAACCAGCAATGTGATTGAAATTCTTGCAAGAAACAGATAGGATACTAATAACACTATAGAGCTACACTAAAATACAAAGTACCATATCTCTGTCTTTACTTCACTTTTTATATCAGTTCAAGGAATTATAAGGCCTATTTTTCATAGAAGCAAATTCATTTTCACAAATACAGTGTTACACTTCTACTCTGAGCATTAAGATACGAGTTCAAACTGAAACTCTGAATAGTAATCCTGGAGTATTTTTTTGAGGAAACAATCCTTGAGTATTAAGCAATCATCTCAGTTACGTAATGCAGGGGAAGAATGAGTGCTTACATAGCTGACAGCTGCAGCATGAGATCCAAAGTTGAACAGGAAGCATGATGCCCATATGATCAATCCGCCTTTGCGCCGCTGATCAGTGCACACAAAATATAAAGGCCAAATACAGCAAAATTTCAAGTACAATAATTACTGGCACCGGGTGGAGAGAATTTAAATTAGTTATTTTTAACGCTCATTTATAACATCAACAAAGATGGTCAAATGACCCAAGTACCATCTACATATCCCAGTACAGACCTTGAAATTACTTGCAAGTGGTGAGCACCTGGCAATAAAATAGTAGTTTCAGAATATATCCAGCCATCTTAATTTTTCATTACTCAATGGATTCCTCACTGTGAAACTGGCAAGGAAAACATTGTTCCAGCCACTTCATCAGGGCTACAAAAAAAATAGAAGCAATTGATGCCAGCATTCACAGACCAGCCAAGGTATATTACCTGATCAATCAAGTGTGAAAGTCATGTCAATATTCACAGACCAGACCAGCCAGATTAAGCCTCCTCTATTCTCTTGCACCCCAAGTACCCACCTAAAAGTTGCAGAAAAAGTACTGGCATGATATGCATTTTTTTTCACACAATAGATTATTCTCAAATTTATACTAACTATTGCTTGTAGCAAAAAAGAACAAGTGAACTTGATCAGTAACCTGACATTAGAGGCAGAGCTTGGCCAAATAAAAAAATAAGCAGTCAATGTCTTATAAAAATCCCTTATGATTGGCAAAAGAAAACAACTTACAGACAGAGAAAAGTGGAGGCCACAACCAGTGGCACATCTTATAAACATCTTTGGAAGGGATCAACGTTAGTAGTCATAATACAGGTGTACATTTGTAATTGGATCAGATCTGGATACAGATAGCCAAATGCTCGGTTTAATAACACAGCATAAAGGCAAAAGAAAAGGATGAGGAGCACAAGGGCTTGGAACATTAGCAAACCAGATCAAATCACACGGAATCACAGGTGCAGATCCACTAAAGGGCATTGGGTGATCACACGTACGACTGACAGTCTTTGAAAGGGATCAAAGTAGTAGGCATAATACTTGTATACACTTGTGATTAGATAAGATCAGACCAGAATACCAAATGACAGGGGACGAGAGGGGATGAGCATACCTATTGTTTGCTCGTCACCATAGAGCTCTTGGCATCAGTGGGGTAGGTCGTGGAGGCGATGGCCGACGGGAGGGTGTGGAGCCGGCTGGGGATCCGGTGGCGGCGATGTAAAACCTGCGCCCCCATGGGGAAGGTCGTGCAGGCAGCGGGTGGAACCATCTCGGGCGCCTGGCAATGTGGATACGGGCGGCGTGTCCGGCTGCAAAGACCGAGACCTGAGTGCACGGGCCAAACGGACGGATTTCGTATTCTCACCTAACGGCGGAGAGGCGGGCATTGACAGGACGCCGATTTGGAGAAGGAGGTTGTGCGTCCCTCGCTGCTCGAAGTCCGTGGCGATGGCGGCGAAATGAACGGGCGGCAAAGTTGGCGGTGAACCGAGGCGGCGCGAGGTCGGCAGCTACGCCAATCAGGGGAGGGGCACGAACCACAAGAGCAAATAAAGATGATTGCGCGTCCTGGGAGAGCGGCAGGCGAGGCGAGGTGCTTGGGCGGTGATTCCGGGACTGCGGTGATTGCGCCCGAGGAAGGAAGTCGTGATTAAGGGGGCCGGCCAAAATCACCGCACAGGGGAAAAAGGCAGGGAGCAGAGCGACTCTTCGCACCGGCAGGCAGAGCGACTCTCTCCGATGTTTTTTACCGCACCAAATGTTGGTCTTACTTTTATCCTTTTTATTTGTAGAGATATAGTTGCGTGGAATTTACAATCCTACAGAAATGCAATATTCAGCAACATTTCATTTTATATATCTCATATTAATCCAAAGGAATTTCATAGAGATTAGATCCTTTGTTCCGAGACAAAGGAAATTTCCCCATACGATCAAAATCCTCTATAATTCCTATGTTTTTCCTCGGTTTCAAAGGGACCTTAATCAAGATGGTTGAGCCATAAAACAAAAAATAAAAACAACTTGGTGGACCTGTGTCAGGCCATGAACCTGAGACGAGCCAAGCATGAAATGCAAGTAATCTGTAACGCCAAAGCAGCAGAGTGAAAGAGGACAGTGTCTGATACTCTGATTCCCAATTCTCAGACAGCAACTCAAACACATAACGAGTACACATGTCCTGATGTTCGTACACATGTCCTGATGTTCATTACCAGATATGAAATGCTGTTCATCTGAGCATTGGTTAGAAATCTAATGGCCTAAACTGGCGCAGCAGTGACAATTCCCCTCTGCGCTTGCTTCATTATTATTACACAAAGACACAGTACACATCTGCTCCGGGCGAATAACTAAATCGGTGTGATAATCCCCAGGTTCCAAAGAAAAAAAAAAGGTATACTGGATCGCTGCGAGAAGTATAAATCCTCACACCATCAGCTGTGCAATGTCCTTGCGGAAGACGCCCTCCATCAGGCCCTTCCTCTTCGCGGTGACTGACGGGAATGGGGTATAGGAGATGCGCCTGCACTGGCTGCCCACGCTGAGTCTGTTGGGCTGTGTCATCGTGGGCAGAACGGGGAAGGACTTGGGCCGGAAGTTCAGACGCGAGAAAAGCATCTTTCCACTGGAATCGTGGGGGTTAGCTTTAGAAACAGTCTTCTGTGCCCCAGTGCTTCTGCTTGCACTCGATACATGTCTGTACTGCTCCGAGCTGCCATTTGGTGGGCCTGGAAGACGGGGGCGGATCTCTGCTGATGGCTTCATGCGATCAAGCCAGCGGAGGATTGCGTTTCCGAGGTTCCGACCAACCTCTATGTCTCTCTGCTGAATGTTCTTGTGCACTGACACTGCAACATTGAAGACATCCCGTGTGCGCCTGCGAACACAGAGAAGAAGGAAAAAAGAGGAATCAGGAAAGATGATGGTCATGTAAAATGCATTGAAATCATTGAGTAAATCTGTCGAGTGCATAGTTTGGCTAATTCGTCCCTGGGATCCACAAAGGAAAAATATACAGGCTGCCAATCGGAATTCGTTAATACTTAGTCTTTTTACCAAGGTCAGTATAACTAGAACAACTTTTTTCCTCCCGATTTAAGTGAAATGTTCATAAAATGGGTATTGCTATTTACAAGCCACCAGTTTATGATATCAATGCTGCATACTAGTTGCAAAATCCGGATGGTGAACAAAAATCATGGTGATGTACAGTTTACCAATGAATGAAGGCAATTAGTATTTCAAGCATCAGCAAAACAAGCTCTGCAGGGTTAACCGAAAATCACATGCTTCATCTAAAGTACAGGTTTGGTTGATTGAGTAATGAGTACTCCTAGCTGTCAATAACGTGTGCACAGTTAAAATGCCAGTACAACCAAATATTCAAATTGCTGGATGAAGTGAAGCTGAAAGGTCCCAAAATACAATGTACCAGGATACCAGCAAACCCCATAACAATGTATGCCCAGCTAATTCTTGTAGTAGGAAACTTTGCCTATTTGCAGGGGGTGGCACTACCTCCTCAGAGTACATGGGTGCTATATTCAGTACTGGGATACAAAACTAATGAATGCACAAGAAGATACATTTAACAGGAAATGTGTGTTCCCTGATCCAGCGCTTCGCCACGAGAACCTTGGCATATAGTATATCATACCTACTACTGAGAAACAAGGGGAAGTGAATGTGAAGGGCATGAACACTTCCAGCAAGGCAGCAATCCCTTGCTGTAGACCCCGCTGGATCATGCTGTAGGAACACAACACCACCAACATAGCAGCTTGTGCTCAGGTAAAGGATGTTGCCTAAAACCGAAGCTGCTATCGGCTACCGGTGCCAATGTTTCCTGAGCGATTGCATAGCGCCCACATTGGCACCGGTGGCCGATAGCGAGGGCTGGGGAGCGGCAAATGTGCATGCCGATAAGCAGGCAGCGAGGATTTGATCCCGAATCAATGGCGGGGGCTAATCTGCAGACAGGACTGAATTTTGGAGGCACGGAATCAGTTCTCTACCTGCTCTTCTTCTTCCCTAGGTTGTATAGTACTATTTTGCATCGAATCGAGGCGGTCTCAACCCCCAAACACGAATCGAGTCAGAACCGATGTCCAGAGCGCGCACGGCTCGGCTCGGCGAGTGGAGGGGGGAAGGAGGGAAGGCAGGCAGTACCTGTAGACGAAGTCCCGGATCCTGGGGTGGTTGGGCGGGATGAGGCGGCGCTGGATGCGGAGCGCGAGGCGGTAGGTGCGCCTGAGCCCGAGGAAGTAGGCGGTGATGGCCGTGAGCTCCCACAGCACCATCTCGACCCCCGCGGCCTCGCCGGCGTCTCCTTAGACCTGCTGATCCTCTTCCCTAGGAAGGACGCACGGCCTGGCCTGGCCCGGTCCACCTGCGGCGGCGGATAGGGGGAGAGGCTTTACGACGGCGGCGGCGGCGGCGGCGGAGTTGCTGGTAACGGAACAAGGGGGCGGGAGGCGAGAGAGACTTGTCGAAGAGGAGAGGGAGAGGGAGGGGGAAGGGGAGAGGGCGCGGCGCATCTTCTAGTAGTATCGCCACGGGAAGATGCCGTATGCCCGTGCGTCTTGCGCTTCGCTTCCTTTCTTGCAAGAGGGGTTTCTAGTCATGTGTTAGAGAGAGGCGATCGTTGATGCTTTGCTCCTTTGCCGGGGCAGGACTCCCCTCACCCCCTATGTCAGCACTCAGTAGCAGGTTGCATATAAGACCAGGCCAACGAATAACAATCGGTCTATACAAGACTGAAAAAAAAAATGTATACATAATAATCCTATCGTATCATGTGGCCTCGTGCCATTATTTTTGAATTTTGACCCCACAACAAACTCCGAGTTACTAGATGCAAGGCAAGAGTTTTGGTCTACAACCTAATCCAATCCGCAAAACTTTTTATTCAACATGGAGAAACCTTGTCCTAACCTACCCTGAATTGACCCGACACGCTGAGCAGGTGGGCGTGAAAAGAGAGAAAAAAAAAAAACAGCTCTACATCACCAAGTTCAGAGTGAGGCCCCGATTGGCCGGAGCCGGAGTTTGTCATCGGAAAAAGTCTACTTTTACTCCCTCAATTTTCATGGAAGTCTTCTTTTCCTTCCCGAACTCCAAAACCGGACAAACAACCTCCCCCAACTTTTCAAACCATGCACTTTACCTCCTCGGAGCGGTTTTGACGGTGGTTTTGCTACAGTAACAGTGGTTTTATCTTTTTTATTTATTTTGGCTGAATTTTTAAAAAATCATAGTAAATCATAAAAAATCATAAAATAGAAAAATCTAATTTTATTGGACTCCACATAAGTAGATCTACGCAGTGAATATATAATATGGTATGTTTTTATACAAAGTTTTTTTGCTAGTATTTTTCTTTTTTTTATTTATTGTGGTGAATATTTGAAAAAAGCATAGTAAATCATTGAAAAATCATAAAATAGAAAATTTAATTTTGTTAGACTCCACATGAGTAGATCTACAAAGTGAATATATAATATGGTATGCTTTAGTTCAACAAAATAATTATAGAAGCTACAGCTTATGAATTATTTTAATTAATTATAAAAAAGTATAGATCAAAAGTTATAGCAAGAATTTTATACTAAAGTATATCATATTATATGTTCATTTATAGATCTACTCATGTGGAGTCTAATAAAACTAGATTTTCTATTTTATGATTTTTCTATGATTTACTATGATTTTTCAAAGGTTCAAATAAAAAAAATAAAAAAAAGAAAAAATACTAGCAAAAACTTTGTACTAAAAAGCATACCATATTATATATTCACTGCGTAGATCTACTTATGTGGAGTCCAATAAAATTAGATTTTTATTTTATGAATTTTTATGATTTACTATGATTTTTTAAAAATTTAGCCAAAATAAATAAAAGAGAAAAATACAAAACCACTGTTACTGTAGCAAAATCACTATCAAAACCACTCAAGGGAGGTAAAAGCGCATGATTTGAAAAAGTTGAGGGAGGTTGTTTGTCCGGTTTTGAGTTTAGGGAAAAAAGTAGACTTGCGAAAGTTGAGGGAGGGAAAAGTAGACTTTTTGCTTTGTCATCAGGAGAGAGGAAAAATTGGCTGATCTGGGCTCTGCCAACAATCTCTGCTACTCGGGTCTTATATACAGGGGGCCTAGGGCCGTAGGGCCATAGCCGGCCCAAATTTTTTAGGAACGAGTTTTCGATTTTGGCCCAACAGCACACAGCCCACCAAGGAAAAAGAAAGAGTAGGGCAGACCAGCAGACCATGCTCGCAACTCGCACGCGCCGGCGCTGCTCGCGGTCGCGGCTGTTCCTTCGCTCGCGCCGCCGCCCGCCGCTCCCGCCTCCCGCGCGGTCTCTCGCACTCGCAGACTCGCCGGCGCCCGCACAGGCGGCGCGCAGCCCGCTCGGCACCGCCGCCTCTCGGTCCTTCTCCTTCGCGGCGTCGGCGCGTCGCCCTTGCTGGCAGCCTGACGGGAGCCCCGCGTCGCCGAGCAAAGGTTCAAGCATTGAACTGTGAAGCTTATTTCTTCAATTCTTCTCTTGATTTACTTCAAGTAATCTCTACTAGTTTTGATTTTAATTGGTACTTTTAAACTTTCTATTCCAGTTAGACGAAGAGGCCCAGGACTTTAGTATCATATTCCTCTCGAGTTCCTGATCCTGAACAAGAACAGCAAACCATCCAACCGTACTTCATTTGCAAACTTTCCATGAAAATTTATATTTTTCTGTGTGGCACGCATATATATGTATTATGTATATCGTGTATATAGTCGTACAGACTATAGTGTAGCTATCGGCGATTCACTAGTGAAATTTGGCCCTAGTCTTGGTAAAATCCTGGGTCCACCACTGCTTATATTGTTCTCGTTATTAAAGATATCCTGGCCGTATCCCCATGTCATTGGTTTTTTAAGAATTGCATATCTGTGTGTCTGGTACTCTATCTGTATCTGGGCGACATGGCTACCAGCTAGTAAATTCCTCCTCTCTCTGCGACTGGTGCTCTTCATTGCTAGATTTCCTGGAGGCACTTAAGTTATAACTCTCCAGTTCCCATTCACAAGCAACTTCATTAGGTGTATGTTTTTGGCTTTTTCCCACGATATGGCACGATAATGCTAGCTTCTGCTTTTGTTTGCCTATCGCCTTACCATTTGCTTCATGTTCACTACCTGCCCATCTCCAATGTCTCATGCAGATTTTTCAGATTGTTATACAACTGTATGTATCATTTCATCTTGAACGACCGAATTCTCATTGTACATATGCTCTATTGCTATATATCATAGAGAAGAGGCAAACTGGGGTTAATTGCATTCTGACATGTAACTGGGTTCTGACAAATGTATTCATGTATCATCTAGATCTGAGCGCTATTCTCGGGCAGGATTCAGGTACCAATAGGCTTTGGGTATGGTCGTGTTTAACCCAAAACTGGTGGGGCGGGTTGGGGTGGGTTCTTAATTAAATTTTTGGGTTGGGTTGGGTTGGCAGAAGATGTCACGAGCGGTGGGTTGGGTGGGCCACGGTTTGACCCTATTAACAGGGTTATCCAGCATGGAAGAAAGTGCTGCAAGAAAACCTCGTTGGTGCTCCTCTAGCCCTTCTAATTTCGAATGGTACTTGTGGATGACATGAGATTAACTTTGCTTTCTTTGCTCTGCGTGGAGAATTGCTTGTCTAGCTCATGGTTATCCCTGCAAAGTTAAGTGGCCACACATTTTTTTGGTGGTTTCAATGGGTCTACATGGCACCAATTTATTCAACGAGAAAACAGTACCAACCAGAAATTTACCAATGGGGCATATGCATCTTTTACTGAAATGTTTTGGTAACATACAGGAATTTGGCTTGGTTCTTGACCATGTATTTTGCCTGAATTGTATCTCAAAATGAGACTTGCCACTAGAACAATGTATGTTGTTTGAAGTAATCTTGTTTATGTCAAATGCTATCATACTTTTCAAATTCTAATGTAGAATCTTGTATGGTGGCCAAAGTGGTATGTAACTGTGAAGACATGTATCATCTATTGATTATCAATCTTTCTTTGGTATTTTCTACCCACAAAGCTGTTTGGATGTTCCTTGAGCATTTAATTTGATATATAGTTGTTTCATTATTACATTATATCATTAATTAATGGTAGCATTATTTTTTCTAGCCTTTAATTGTTTAACCCCCTCTTGCTCCATTTCAGGACCCACCATTGCTTGTTAGCCTGATGACGACTAATGGCACAAGCGGTGGCGGGAAGCTTCCCCCCCAAGCGCTTCTATCGTGCCCGGCGCACAGCAACCCACTCAGCGACTCACACTTCCCAGTCCCGATATCGCCTGAAGAGGTCGATCTCTCACAGCACTACCCACGGTACTTCCCCGCCGACAAGGGCGGTGATGGTGAGGAGGCTGCGGCGCCGCGACGGATCCGCTTCGCAGATGTGGGGTGTGGATTTGGCGGTTTGCTCGTAGGGCTATCACCTCTCTTCCCAGACACGCTCATGATTGGCATGGAACTGAGGGACAAGGTACTCTTATTATTTTGCCCTTTATTGTCTGGACACCTTGTAGACTTTTCTAAACTTAAAGTTACTGGTATCAAGATGAACAATGCATTTGGCATGGTTTGTAAATATAACAATGTTAAAATTTTAGAAAAAGAAAATCAAATTTGACCACGTGCTTATATCATGTAACATGTGAGTTTATAAGCCAATAATCTGTAACACATTCATGTTAGGTTTCTGATATGAAATTAGTATTCTGCTAAACCAACTTTCTTTCTTACAGAATTAATATTTGCTTTCTTTCTTACAGAATTAATATTTGTTTCAGTTTGCAGTAAATGTGTGGTTAAGATTTATTCAACTGTGAAGGCTTGGATTCTACTTAGAAAATGATGTGGTTTTCAGAAAGTTATTTTTATTCAAAATTTCAAATAGTCTAATTTAGGATTCATTGGGAAATATCTGAATTCACTTATTTTGCCTGTCATTTATTCTGGTGCAGGTAACTGAGTATGTGAAAGAGAGGATTTTAGCTCTAAGAGCGGCAAACCCAGGACAGTATGACAACATATCTGTTGTCCGCACGAACTCAATGAAATATATTCCAAATTACTTCAGGAAGGCTCAGCTCACCAAGATGTTCTTCCTGTTCCCTGATCCTCACTTCAAGGAGAAGAACCACCGAAGGAGGGTTATCAGCATGCAGTTGTTAGATGAGTATGCTTATGTGATGGAAGTGGGAGGAATCATATATACCATCACTGATGTCGAGGAACTTGGAGAGTGGATGCGGTCGTGTCTAGAGAAACATCCATTATTTGAAACTGTCCCTGAAGAAGAGATTAAAGCTGACCCTGTTTTCAAATTACTGTCTACTGCCACTGAAGAAAGCCAGAAGGTCGCCAGAAATGGAGGACAAACTTTCCATGCCATCTTCAGGCGGATCTCCTTACAAGAAAAATAAGTCACTTAGGTGGTTATTAGCTCATAGTGCGCTTCCCTTGATCGTGTGTTACATGTATTTGTCATTTTTATACATTTTTTAGTTTTGTTGTTGAGGGTGTTCTGATACTAAATGTTGCTTTGCAAAGTTCTGCAGACCCAATTAAGAGAGTTGCTTTAAGATAGTTTACCAGGACGATTTTGTTGAGTTCAACTCTGGGAATCTGATCTAACCCCTTTGTTTTAACTACCCGTATGGATTGGTTGCAGAAAACTGAAATTCACATGTGTAAACCTGTTCCTAATTGCATAGCCATAGCTTCCAGGATCATTTCCCTCACTGTGTATGCAGCTTAGTCTAAATTCTAAATACACGAATAGAAAATTGTTATAAATTGCCAGCCTCGTTAGCAAATGAATAAAATTATATAAAACTAAAAGATAACTGTTTTTACTATTGGAATTTCTTATACGAATGAAACGTTGCATTGTAGTGAGCTTCAGATCCGGTTTGACACAAAATAAGAACCAGCTTAGATGCATATTGTAAATTTACGGCAAACTCAGCTTGGCTTCGAATGTGCCCTAATACTGGTTTACAATCTACGACTGGCCTGAGACAATTACATCGAGGTAAGTGGATTGGTTTATAATGTTTGAACAAAAGTATGTATACACATGCTGAAGGCTAATAGTTAAAATTGAGATCCTATTTTGATGAGCCATATTGAAGGAAACAATTGTACAACTGGAAGACTGCTGCATGTATATCCGCAGGTTCATTTTTTGAGTCATGTCGAACAGACTATACACCATGGATAGAATTCCAATCACACAATTACGGAGTGTATCTGTTAGATCCGCTTGGAGTTGAGGTCAAGAAAAACTATCTGATGATCGGCACTGATAGTTTTTCTTGTATCTTTAAGCTGCATCTGGACCCCTCTTCATAAGCTATGCATGGCTCGTATGAGGCTGCATCGGCTAACTTTTTTGGCCTTTCTTTCCCTCAAATTTGGGCAGAGCGAAATCACACACCTCTATTTGCTGGAATAAGCTTGACAAGCTTTGCAAGATCATATGACTTGAAATCCCTTCCAAAGCATAAGCTTAGATCCAGTGCAGTCCTCCCATCCTGTAATGTGTTCACAGACAAACCAAACAATATTTCAGACATAACAATAACACAAAATATTTAATGAAATAGCTCGAAGAACGAGTTGTAGCAGGAAGAGCGAAGAAGAGTTATCCTATTGACAATTTGACATCGTCATATCGGAAGCCACACAACTTGTTTTGTGAAACACACGAAATGTAAGGCAGCAATGATCATAGTAAAATAATTTTTTGGTGTATATTGATCATCAGCAAAGATATGAAACAATACCTTGGTTCTTCTTGTCTTATCCGCACCATTGACAAGCAATACCTTTGCTATATCTCTGTTTCTACTCTGTATGGCTAAATGGAGTGGTGTCCATCCATCCTGCATGAAAGGAGATGTTATTTTAAGAGAACATTCACTGACCTTGATAAGGGTTGAGATAATATGAAATTTGGTACACATTTGACTTACATTATCAGCAACATTGACATCAACCTTATACTTAATCAATAACTTCACGGTTTGCAGGGCACCAGCTTGAACAGCATAATGTAATGGTGTGGCTCCATCCTGCACATCGGTAGACTTAGTTCAAGATGTGCAGACTTAATTCAAGGGCCAACATAGAGGAAAAGGCATTCTTGTCCTCGGTGAACAAAAACCAATGTGACAACAGCTAATTTTGCTACAAGAAGTTTCTTGAACTGAACTTCAGTCTTTTTGAAACCATGGAGAAGGGATTATTCCAGGTAACCTCTTACCCTATCTCTAACATGGGGATTTGCCCCTTTTCTTAGGAGATGGCTAATGACAGCCTCCTTTTTTTCCTATGACTGCCTTGTGAAGAGGGGTGAAGCCATCCTGTATCAGCAACACTTGCTTAGTTAACTCTGCCTTCCCAGATGGGGTTTCTCAGATACAAAAGAAAAATGAAAATAAGCATTTGACTTACTTTATCAAGTAAGTTGATGTCAACACCACTGTCCAGAAGCTTGTCCATGAGGGGTATCTGCAGTGCCAATGCGTAGCTATGAAGTGGATGCCACTTAGGCTGCAACAAACAATTCAGGAGTTAGATTCAGCATCTAATATTTCGGAGCAGCAGTTAAATCAATGCATTCATTTGATGCCTGATAGATTAAGATATCTCACATTTTCAGCAGCAAATCGAGAAATGCATCATCATACGCACTTAACTGATGATATTCTAGTGATGTCAGGGGTCTCGTGCTGATCCAAGATAGCCTTTTCTTCAGGCGTTAGGAGAAGCTCGATTTCTAGGCAAACAAAATAATTGTGATAGTGTAGAACACAAAGAAGTAGAGTGGATAGTATCTCTCAAAGAGTAGGCCAAAAAGCAGCAAGAAGTGCATTTGTGTGAGAAAACCGACCAATACCCCTCCGCAAGTCCTGTTCTTGCTGCCGCGCCGCCTCGAGCCTTGAGGACGGCGAGGAAGACGGGTAATGCAAGGCTCTCCTTTGCTCCGGGCCGTCGTCGTCCTCGTAGTCGCACCCGGAGCCGTCGTCTGGCTCCTCCCAGAAGAAGTCACCGTCGGAAGAGGCGGCGCGCGGTTGGGGGTTGAGGCCCGCGTACAGCAGCCGCGGAAGCGGGCGGCAGAGAGGCGGTGGAGGGCGGGGAGCGGCGGCGCGGGAGGGGAGGAGAAAATGAGACGGCTGCTGGAGTGCTGGGTGGTGGCGCGGTGGCCGCCCATGGGAGCATCTCGACGCAGCCGGCAGCTAAAACCCGAGTTTCCGTCGAGTTCTGGGCTCCGGGCCCGGCGGTGGATTTTGGTCGGACGACTCGGCGTCGCTGCTAGTATGCTTCGTGCGGCTGATAGAGTGACGGAGGTAGACGACGACACCTCTGGCAAAGGAGAAGATGGGCCGGGCCATTGTTGAGCACAGCCGTCAGTCCAGCCCAGTATCCGTCGGCCCGTCCGTTTCCTCTTTCCTGTTCGTCAGCTCCAGCGTCGGCGGATAGAAGAAGCGGCATATAACACGTTGGGAGAAACTTGATTTGTTATATTTGTCAATTTGTGATGCACACAAAAAGGGAGAGTACCAAAATGGACCGGATTGCTCACTAGTAAATTGCACAATTGTATACATTGATTTGAAGACCAAGACATGCTTAGTGTTTTAGTTACATAGTTATCTCACTAGTCAACATATACACTTGCTCAATTATTTCGGGTACAATCATATATGTTTCCTTACCATTGCTCAATTGTTTCGGTTACATAGTTAATTATCACCTGTTAAAGCTATTCATCCTTTTGTATTGTGATCTTTGATGTATGGTGATTAGCGCACTATGTGGGTTATGGCACAAAATTCTTCATACCATTTTATGTGGTTTTGGCTAAAATATTTGTTTAACCTTGTCATGTGTGCCTAGTGGTCTATCCTACCTATAATTTCGTCTTGGGTATAATTTCGTCTTGGGTCTGTTACCACGGGCTCGGCATAGGACAATCTGATTTTTGTTATCGGTTAAATCTGAATTTGTTACGAAATGCAACTAAAATTTCTATTCCATGCTTGCTTCTTAGAATAGCAAGGCCTCCATATTCAGATAGGTCCTCTGCTTCTCAGTCCGCTCCAGATTTTTTTTTCGTGGTTTAAAATTTTTCATGTATTTACTGATTTTTTTAACTGAAGGAAGTAAGATAATTTGAATGTTTTCGAGAGTTAGAGGTAAGAAATTCGGTTCTTGAGTTTGTTTTTTTAGAAAAAAAATCATGGCAGTGATAGTTGAAGGTAAAAGGGAATTTTTGCCCTCACTATGCCGACACGCATGTGATCCATATCCAATCCACAATAGATTAATAGCGGCACACGCTAATATCCATCACCAATTCACCATTACCAATTTACCATCACCGGCCGCTATTACACGAATGCTACATGTCCGCCGCGCGCTTCTTGAGGTCCCTGTCCCTCTCCCCTGCTGGCGGCAGCGGCAGCGGCAGCTCTGCTGGCCGCCCTGGCGCCGGAGCGTCGCGGCGTCATCCGCCGGCGGAGCGCGAAGCGGAGGTGTCCGGTGTCCTTGAACCGGCGGCGCTCCGACTCGACGACGTCACACTCGGGGAACGCGGCGGGGTAGCGCAGCGTGTCGTAGCAGTAGGAGTAGACCATGTTGCGCTCCCGGAACCTGCGCATGGCCTGCTGCTTCTCGACGGTCATGACGGCGACGTCGGACGCCCTGAGCTTCTCCTCATCGGCGGCGCACTGCCCCGCCGCCGGCACCTGCTGGATGGGCCCGTCGAGGCGGCAGCCGAGGAGGGCGAGGTCGGTGAAGGAGGCGACGAAGGGCCCGTAGCGGTAGTTGACGCGGTACCGGCCGCCGGCGGTGGCCCAGGTGGAGGCGTCCCAGACGGTGGCGTACACGGACATGGGCTTGAGGGGAAGTCCCCGCCCATGGCGTCCGACCGCCGGACCTCGCGCACCGGCACGTCGTCGATGTAGAAGGCCACGGCGGCGGGCGTCCACAGGATGGAGTAGCGGTGGAACTCCGTGGTGGGGTCGAAGGGGAGCACGTAGCGCTCCTCACGGCCGCGGCCCACGCTGCCGTTGCCGTACACGTTGGTCTGCACCCGCCATGGCTTCCCGCGGATGTTGCCCAGGAACTCGAAGTCCAGCTCGTCGTGCCGCTTCTCGAACACGTCGCCGTTGGACGCCTGCAGTACATGGGGAGAATGCAGGCAGGCAGGCAGGAAGCATATCTGTTTATATATATGTATATATGTATATATACAAATGTATGTATATATGCAGAAGAAGAGACGATGGACTCACGTACGTAGAAGGCGACGACGACGCCGGCCGTGTAGTCGGAGGGGAGCTTGATGGAGGCGCTGAAGAAGCCGTGCTGGTACATGGACGACGAGATGAAACCAGACCCTGCAGCAAAATCCAATCCAATCCACCCCTAATTCATTTGTCCAACAATCGGAATGATCGCCCATTGGATAATCCAACAATCTGATTGCTTGCATTGCTTGTTGATGAATGCGATGGACAAGGGCGTGCATGTGCATGGAAATTAACAGACAAGCATGCAGCAGTTTGTAATCACCGGTGGAGCGGTCGAGGAGGAGGCTGACGGTGCGGTGGTCAGCGGAGCGGAGGATGTTGCCGTGCCCGAACAGCGGCGCGTACGCGTCCTCGAACGCCATCGTCGTCACGTTGATCGCCGGGAGCGCGGACACGGACACGGACACGGCGGCCGCCAGGAGGACGTGGACGACGACGAGCAGCGCAACCCGCCGGCGGCGGCGTCAGGCGGCCCATGTATGTACGTACGCTCTGCTGGCCGGCCGGCGGTCGAATTCTCCGATCGCCGGCGCGTCAGGCGGACGGCGCGATGGTGGTGACGGCCGGAATTAATTTGTTATTCTCTCTCGGCCAGGCCAGGCAGGCAGGGGCCGGGGAGCGGCCGGGATGGTGATCGAATCGCTGATTATTATTGCGTTGCCTTATTTTGAGGTGGTGGCGATTCAAATGGGGAGATCAGCTCCAGCTTAGGAAAAATGGCCGCCGCGTCGCGTGCATGCGCGCTATATATGGGGTGACCAGGTGGGGAAGGCGGAGTAGATATGATCGGAGATCCATGGCCGCGCAAAGGAAAAAATGGAAACGATCCCTGGTCCCCGCGCATTCAGGCAGGCCAGGACACAGGCTGGTGTGGCGTTATCCGTAAAACAGCTGCCTGCATGCCTGCAATGGTGGATATTATGTCAATGTATCATATATACCCACACCAATATAATGTTACTGAAGGATAAAACATTCCTCCAAATATAGCATTTCTATTGCATATTCTTTGTCAAATACTCCCTCGGACTTAAATTATAAGTTGATTATGTTGTTTTCAAATGCATCAGTTTAAAGCATAATATTAATATATATTGAAATGCATAGTGAAAGCTATATTAAGAAAAGTCAACATATCTTATAATCTGAAATGGAATGAGTATATTTATATTTTTTCCCAACAATTTTTGAAAGCGGAGTTCCTCGCCTAGTTTTGAGTTATTAGAAATGAACCGCTGGACCAACCAACGCCGCGTGTGGCATGGTCCAGCAAATTCGTTAAAACTATATTCTCCCTAAAAAAAGATCATATCCCATTTGGATGCGTAGATATTTAACTTAAGAAATTGGAACTGCGCATTGAGTAGCTCTACGTGCAAGATTTTGGATGGTTAAGAATTGTTAGGAATTCAGATCTGACCTTAATACCAAGCGGTATTCACTATACTTGTACTGTGTCTACAATAACGAGCCCTTTGTGCCTCGCATTCATCAGTCTTGACCCTCCCAACATGCCACCACCTGACATGCTGCCCCCGCTAATGCCCTTTCTTTGACGATTCATCCCGGACGCTCCACCCTAATGATCCTCCTAGACACATCCGCGCCCTCGATCCTCTGCTACATAGGGCGCATTTGGTTCTCTTCATTGCGTAGCCTGGATGACATCTCGGAGCAGTTTGTGCTCTTTGCATGCAGGGCCGATTTGTTTGGTTTGCGTTTCAGTTCATCCAGTCCGGGCATCGACGCGGTGATTGGTTGCACACTTATTGCTCACCTCGTGCACGCAACAAGAGATAGGGCGAGTTCATTTGCACGCACGCCAGCGAAACTGGCTCGCCAAAAATGGATTCTAAATCCGTTTCTCGGGAGCTAGGCTCCGAGGGGCTTCCTGCACGCGTTGGGACAGGCCCATGACTGAGTTCAAGCATCCAAACAGCGTTAGCACAGATCTCATCTGAGCCTTGTTGGTCTTCATCGGGGCAACCAAAAGCAGGCCCATAAGCTCCGCCCGTCGCCGACACACTCCATCTCCGATGTGCCGGTCCCAATATACCTCCACCTTCTTCCCCATGGCCGATAACCTTTCTCCTCTTCCCGTGACCGACACCCTTCCCTTTCCCCATGACCAGTGACTGACCAACCCTTCTCTTTTTGGTTGTGCCTGAAGGTTAGCTATCCTTTATTCTTTCTCATGGTCAATAGTCCTTCTCCTTTTTACTCATGATTCTAGAAAACGATTTAATGATCGTCCAAACAACATAAGATGAATCGTAGACGATTGCAATACCAAGGCTAGTTTGATACTTAACCTAATTTAATTCCACATTTCTAAATATCTACTCCATTCGTTAGGTCCGAAAACCAATAACAAGGTAAAATTACATAAATGTCTCTGTCATTTGTAGAGGTAATTTCGATTCATTCGTTGTTCTTCGCATCCCGGCCATTGTAGGAGTTGCAATGGTTCTCGGAAGGTTGGAGAACAATAGAATGGGTGCAATACAAAGATTTTTCTTTTTGAAAAGCTAATAGAAGATAGCCCATGACCGAACGAGTGGGACGAAAAAAGCACGAAAAGTATCTTTGGGCTTATTTTTTCTTTTGAAAAAACCGATACAAGATGACCCACAAGTTAATGCATTGGACCTTACAAACTCTGAAAGTGCTTTCGATTGTAGTCTTTGTAGAAAAATTATATAACATAGAACTATAGTCTTTGCAGGACGGAAATGAGTCTTTTTTTTTTTAGTTTTATCCTAGTCAATCTATCTTAAATTAAAGTATTATAGGTAAATTTGTTAACATATATGACACCAAATCTGTAGGGAGTCAACTAAATCAGATGTTGTTAGATAGATAGAATCGGAGTGTTACGATATCTAGATGCATAGTAAAAAAAAATCGTGAAAACATGTGGTAACCCGGAACGAGATGCAGTCTTGAGATTATTCGATTCCAAGGGACCGGATTAAAAACCCTTGGCACAATGCCACCGGACTGGATTAAAACCCTAGCCACTGGCGCCTTCGCGAATCCTTTGCTTCCCCCATTCCACATGCCGCTCTGCTGCTCCCCCACCTCCGCTGCCGCGGCGGCGGCGGCATCTCCCGGCGCAGCCCGCAGCGGGGGCCTCCTGCACCGCTCGCGCCCAGTCCTCGGCGTCGTGGTGAGCTTCTGATCCCCTCCCCCGGTTCTTATTTGCTCTGTTCCGGCAATAATCACTCGCCGCCTCTCTATCCGGACTCACCGGTGCTTTTACGGCGACATTCGGCGTTCGGAGCTCGGGAATCGCACCTGCGTGCAGCACCCCTGTGTTTTTTTAGCTTTTCGCAAGGGCGGGTTTAAAGCTTTTTCGATCTTTTTAGAACTTGGAACCATGCTTGTTAGTATAGTTTAGCTTCTGTTTACATTAGAGAGTACCCATCTTACGTAAAAGGAAGTTGCTGCTAGCAATCATGTTGAACCTGAACATTTGTTTTTAAACACCTGGCTGCTTATTTAAGCTAATAATGGGACTCCATATGTGCAGAGGTGTAAAAAGATTGATTCTCTGAGGGCAATCAATGGAGCACCGCCTTGCATTCCGGTGTCTGACAGGTCGCTGTTGACTCCTGTAACCTTGCCAGTTCTCCGGCCAAGCGTGAGGAACGACACGAGGCTGCGCATCTTCTCAGGCACAGCCAATCCTTCCCTTTCCCAGGTCAGTTGAGTACTTGAGTCTAGCATTGAGAAATTCTCGAGCCATTTTTATTCTGGACCTGAGTTGAGTTTGTTGGGGGCAACCAATTAAACTGTACTAACCGGCTACCACCTTAGAACACTCAGTACATTAACTTCTTTTGAGTTTGGAATAGTGAGTGGTATAAAAGGTGGATTGAAATGGAGGATAATTTGGACCTCAATAGAATTTTTCCAGGCATAGCTACTAGCCCACTTCTGAATGACGAAGAATAATAAACAAGAAATGTGTTATCTCTTTCATGCTTAATTCTTTATGGTATCCTATGAACAGGAAATAGCAAGTTACTTGGGGCTAGAACTTGGGAAGATTAACATAAAGAGGTTCGCTGATGGTGAAATATATGTTCAGTTGCAAGAAAGTGTACGGGGCTGTGATGTTTTCCTTGTGCAACCGTCTTGCCCTCCAGCAAATGAAAATCTTATGGAACTTCTGATCATGATTGATGCCTGTAGGAGAGCATCTGCTAAGAATATCACTGCAGTTATCCCTTATTTTGGTTATGCAAGGGCTGACAGGAAGGTAATGTTGCTTTATTGTAGCTTCTCAAGTTGTTTTAATGGTTTCAAGGTTGTTCTTTTCTTATGGAAAAGACTCCTTGTCATGCTTGTACCGCTTCACATTTACCAGTCTTTAGCCGTGGAAGGTGCATGGGCAAAATTTCAACAGTTTTGTTATTTTAAAGTTTAAAAGTGCTTGGAACCAGCAAATTTCTGATCACCAGCATCAGTTGAGTTGGTTGGATTTCATCCTAGGGCCTAGGATGGCTACTGTAGAATAAGAAGATTTCAAGCACTTGGCAACTTTGGAATGTGATATTTAGACCGTTTTACTTGTGGATGCTTTTCAATCCATAAACAAGAGGACTTGAAGTCAACGCTTGATGACATTACAGATTCTGTTATTCCTTTTGATTCTAACATCCTAGCATCTATAAGATCAAAAGACATTGTTGGACGTGATAAAAAAGGTATGTCTCCTTGCCATTTTTAGTACTAATGAAGCACCTTTTCCTTTTTTTTCAGTCTCAGGGCCGGGAATCTATAGCTGCAAAGCTTGTAGCTAATATGATTACCGAAGCTGGTGCTAACCGTGTCCTTGTTTGTGATCTTCATTCCAGTCAAGCAATGGGATACTTCGACATCCCAGTAGATCATGTTTATGGCCAGGTATATGTACTGAAGCATGCTACTTAAATCTACCAATTCCTTTAAGACTTAGGGTTTATGATGGTATTCATCATTCTTCTTACAATTATTTTCTATTTTTCCTGTTTGATCTGTGAAGCCTGTTATTCTTGATTATCTCGCCAGCAAGACAATATGTTCAAATGACTTGGTAGTTGTATCTCCTGATGTTGGAGGTGTTGCCAGGGCACGTGCTTTTGCCAAAAAGCTGTCAGATGCGCCTCTAGCTATTGTAGATAAAAGAAGGCAAGGACATAATGTCGCTGAGGCAAGTATTATTGTACTATGTTATTTTCTTAAACAGTGTAGCAGGATGAATGGATGTATATAGAAGCAAATATCAACTTCGTAACTCAAATATTAGTTTCTCCTTAATAACTGTAGTATTATGAACATCTGATTTGGATGTTCAAGAAAATCTTCACATGGTACTCTGAAGGGATAAGTCTATGTTTAGCCCCTCAACTTTTGTGTTTGTCTAATTTTAACCTCAGCACAGTATCTCAACTATCAAATCCACCTGGTTTTGACCCTCAAGCCTTTTGTTGGTATTTGGTGGCAAGTTGTTGTTGTTGTTGTTATGCCCGTGCCCATCTCTCCCCTCACATTTTGATCCAAGCAGAAAGGCCAGCCTGACACCTGGCTATCCTCCATCTCTTGCTTGTCGTGTTCTTGCCTTGCACCTTCTCCATTTGCATATGTCTTCTTCTGTTCCGGATGAGAAGGGCATGATTTTCTGATTCCTGCTTTACATTAAAAAATATGCCACCTGACTTGTTGATTTATGCATGTTTTTCATTGGGAATTGAGAAGCAGGGCGCTACTAAGCTGTTCCTTCGGATAGGGCGAGCAACCAGAGCACTGAGACAGTAGACTAGGTGGTGCGCCTGTTCTGGAGGCTGGAGCATCAATGCACACCAGTTTCTACTGCCTCCCAGATGCAGCAGCTTTGTGGGCCACATCATCCTAACTGTTGTTCTAACACTCTGGTTATGTTGTTCTGCACACATAAGCTTTGTTGAGGTGTGGGTCAGCAACAAGACAGATGCTGCCTTGTATATGGGGGTCAGTACTGACTAGATCCGCCTTTGCCCTTCGGTGAGTCAACTATCACGAGAGGCGCTGCCACCACGTGCTGTCCTGGCTAGAAAGGGGAAGGGAGTGGTAGAAGAAGGGTGGAGGATGACAATGATATGTGGGACATCAAAACCGTTCACATGACACTTTAGCCCTGTTTCCCCAGTGTTTATGTCCAGAAACCGAAGAATCCTTACCAAACAGAACTCGTTTCTGTGGAGAAACAAGGGACTCCCTACCAAATGATTCAGGATTCAAAGACAACCAAAAATGTTTCTTGGATTCTACCGGAAACTAGAAGAACCTATTTCAGAATTAGTGTCTCTGGAAACCTTTCTTCCAGAAACCACACCCCTGCAAAATGGGCCCAGAAAACCGCTTCAAAGGGGCTCATTGTAAATTGAGGCAGTTTTAGTAATTAAGTTGCTCTTTATAGATAGTATTGAAGATGAGGGTCAACACTAGGCGAACAAAAAAAGGTTTTTGAGAGATCAAGCAGAAGAGTTGAGGGGCAAAAAAAAGGACTCCTTCCTATTCTGAATATATTACTTATTACTCAATCAGCATCAATTGTATAATGCATTTGAAGATGTGCGTATCTCACCACAAGGTGCATGCCTATTTTGTTGCCATTCTCTCATCTCAGTTCTTAGAATGAGCATGTACATCTTGTCATGTGCATTTATTACAGGTAATGAATCTTATTGGAGATGTGAGGGGGAAAGTGGCTGTTATGATGGATGATATGATTGACACAGCAGGTATGTTGTCCCTAGAAAACAATTCTTAGATTGGACATTTTTCCTCATAATGGGTAGTTAGGCCATGAGTTTATGCCTTATTAACAGTTCAGCAGCATTGAGTTCCTTGAGGCTATAATTGCCATGCAGTAACTAGTCAAGGATTATCATGTGCCATCCATCATAGAAGAACCTACTGAATGAATGGAACATTATACTACTAGTATTGTTTCTAACTGGTTTGAAATACAATTTAAGCTATAATTTAAACTTTAAACCCTGATGAATTGTGCCACATTCCTACATCACTACTCAAGAAAACTGCACATGACATTGCATACTAAACTAGTTACCTGAGATACTTTGCTTTGGGATATCATTATCCTCATGGAACTATCAAACACAAATAGGTACTATTGCCAAAGGAGCTGAGCTACTGCATCAGGAAGGAGCTCGAGAAGTATATGCTTGCTGTACACATGCTGTTTTTAGGTATGCTTTAGTTCTTGAAACTAACCTAAGTACCTAAGTCGATTCTGTTTTCTTTCCGGTGGCCATACATTGTAGCGAACTGGTTTTTTCTGCTAGTATAACTATATGTTACCTTTTCAGCCCACCTGCCATTGAAAGGTTATCAAGTGGATTGTTTCAAGAAGTGATCATCACAAACACTATCCCTCTAAAAGAGGAGAAGAGTTTTCCACAGCTGACCATTCTTTCAGTTGCTAACCTCTTAGGTGAAACAATCTGGCGTGTTCACGATGATTGCTCAGTAAGTTCCGACTTCTAACTCAACAAAAAAATACTACTCTTCTGTATACCAGATCCAGTGGTTGCAATTGGTTTCTCAGTATCATCGTGCAAACCTCATGATACTATTATCAAAACTTGTTTCTTGTGCAATTTTTTTTATATTAAATCCCAAAATCTGCCCAGGTTGGTCATGAGCCATACTCCAGCTTGGATATTGACTGATGCAAGGCGTATTATCCATGCTGTGCCCTTCATGCCTAGGTGAGAAATTGCCTTTTTAAAGGTGATGTCCAGTCTCCACACGACATACCACGACAAATAGCTATCTCTACAAGCTGTACATAAGAATGTTCATTGCCATTGTGGGCAACATTTCACCAGCTGTACATTTTCCATTCGTGACATGTTCACCTGTTTTTCTTATGCAGGAATAGTTGTGGCACCTTGCAACCTTTTCTTTCTTTTCTCTAGCCTCACTTTTTGTCTGTGCGTGTAATAAGCAGTGTTTTGTGGAATTCTGTGAGCACAGAACCTCAACCTTGTATTCGTGTGACAGTACATAAGACGATATTCCAGATTATACGTGCAGTGTTTCAGCTATCCACAATCCGCAAGCATACGGCTCCATCCTCCATGCCATCCGCGTTTTGGTTTCTGGGATTTGCTTAATATACGTTTGCTTGCCGTATTAGGTTTTATGATGATGATGATTGGGTTTTATCTTACCAGCGTCTCCAGCAACAGTAATCAAATAAATGTGTTACTTGCAGCACCATTAATAAAAAAAACTTTTTGTTAGCTGACACGGTGACACCGGTGTTTTATCGACATTCTTTATTTGGCATCCAAAATGGCAAATGAACATACATCAGGGCTTAATGATAGCAGTTCGAATGCGATTGAGCTGACCCCTCGGCAAACTCATCAATAATTAGAGTTTTCTTTTCAGAAAGCATCAACCAGACATTCTGGGCAATCTTCCAATATCTTCCAATACAATACATTTTTTTCAGCATCCAAAAGAAAAAACAACATAATTGCATTAACTAGCGAAGGAAAGCTTCCTGAATGTATACTAGTGAAGTAAGTATATGCCCAATTATCTTGCCATTCTCTGGACCGCTAGGACTTTGAATGAAACATTAAATCAGCAATTGCGTTTGAACACCAAACTTTCTGAATCGATGTCTATCCATGAAAACTGATTAGATGTTTGAAATCGGATACCGATGGATCCACGTCTTCTGTACGCATTGGACAGTTGCCTGATTACCTCTATTATATTATAGTGCTTGACCTACTCTGGTTGTAAAGAATGGCCATTCTTACTATAATCTAGAAGTAGATTATAGCAAGATTGACAAATTGGTCCATTTGGATAAACATTCGCAAAAGATCGAATGCCAAGGACCTTAAAAACTTTAGGCACAAGGTATATTTTACAGCAAAATTGTGTAATACTAGAATACATCAAAGTCAAAGGAGAACTCCATGCTACACGTAAACTGATATCCTAGAAGCATCCCAGACATCAAGTGATGACAGATGAGATGTGATTCCCCAAAAAAAGAAGTGCTAAATCTCGGAGTACATCTCTACAAAAAAGTATATTTGATCTTCCAAAAGAATGCCTGCAAAGAGCTGAAATTATAAGGAAACAATGTCAAGCATTCAGCTGTAAAACGTAGATTACTGCAGCTTGTAAAGCATCAGGCGATTTCCTGATGTGATTATGCAGCAGAAAAGAAACCACATCAAACACCCTTTAGTAAATGACAATAAAAGTTCAAGAACATTGTATGCTTATACAAGACAGATTGTATAAAGCATTGAATGTAACATTATCCTAAATCTCTGATCCATTGGACACTTGTATAAAACAAAATAACTACACTCACCAATATTGAACAGAAAATGGTGAGTTCAGTGGGTGCAGCTAGAATAGCACATGATAATCAACTGCTATTATAGGAGCTGAAACAATAGCAAGGTTTGAAGATTACCTGTTTCAGCTGCATAATAGCATCAAGGCAGAGAGCAGACCACCAGTCAAATGAAATAGATATAGTTACTTATACAAAAGAGATGATCTTCTGATCATGTGCTTGCAACGATAAATTGTTGTATAACCTCATAGTGTACCAGGTAGGATAGAAACCATTTCGATACATTGCCTCCATCCACCTCTCAGCTTCATTTCTGTCACCATTTTTGCAGAAACCATGCACCATTATATCAAAAGTCCATCGATTTGGTTGATACCCCTGCCTGCATATCCTTTCATACAAATTACAGGCAGAGTCCATCCTTCCTGCCATAGACAACCCTCGTAACAGCATGTTATAGGTGTAAATATCAACAGGAAAATACTTTTCCATCTCCTCCCCCAAATGTTCTAAGTCACTCATGTTTCTAATACCACTTGCAAACGAGGCAACTAGATCACCAATCAAGAGCCTTCCTGCCTCCGACCTTGGATCTCTTCACCTTTCACTTCTAGAGGCTTTGATTTCTCTCTTGAGCGTAGCAAAGCCTTCAGAAGCTTGCTGCCCATCAATGTGTGCAAGAGAAGCACATTACACAAGAAAGCTGAAACAGGGCGACCTGTTTCTCTGAAATCATCGACAACCTTTACAGCAGTGTCATAATCTCTGACAGAGCACAGCAAGAGAACAAGATGCTCATAGCAGTTGATGCTTGGGATTACACCATTATCCCTTGCTTCCCTCCATAACACCATTGCCTGCTCAGGCTTCTTAGCTTCACAAAGACCAGATATAAACACATTATATAACCTGGTGCAAGGTGTTTTCTTCCCACGAATGACGTTAAAAAAATTAAGTGCATCCCGATACGCTTGCTCCTTAGATAACTCATGAGAAGAAGGATGTTGCTTAGCATTGATGGTTCAATCCCTGAAACCTCCATTCGGTCATACACTGCCTTGGCCATGTCTGCCCTCTTAGCATGACCAGCACCAGAAATAAAGTAGTTGTAGCACACAAGGGGTTGGAGCTCACTCCGCTTCAACTGGCTGTCTAACAGATCAAGAACCTCAGCATACCTATTCAACTCACACAAAGCACAAACAACTGACTGATAGAGGCTCCGGGTTGGGACATGCCCCATTTCTTGCATTTGCAGTATGAGCCTTGGTAGCACGTCCACCCTCTTAATCAATATTAATGCTCGAATCAAGCTCTTGTACGTTGACTCATAGCGATATAAACCCACATGGCTCTTGCTGCTTGCTATCTGAGGTACTTCGCATGCCGCCTGCACGTTCCCACTCTTGCACAGTGCCGCAAGGTACTTGGCCAAGACAGAGTCAATTGTCCAGACTTCCTGCTTGAGTGCCCTATCTAGCAGCTCCCTCACCCTGTCCAGCTTCCCCTCCTGACACAGCACATTTGCAAGCATGGAAAATACCTGGCGCCCTGGGAAGTAGCCTCCTGCCATAGCTTCCTCCAATAACAGGCATGCTTCCTCTGTCTCCCCACCATGGCACAGGGCCCTGATCAGATTATTGTAGACATCCTTGCTTGGGTCGATCCCAAGCTCCATCCGGGACCTATACAAATGCATAGCTACTTCAACAAGACCAGCCTTGCAAAAGAAGCAAAGCGCAGCATTCATGGTGGGTATGCCAGGAGCAATGCCCTCCTCCATCATTTGAACAAGCAAGTCATACACTTCGCCAAGTCTGTTCCTGAGAAGCAAGCGATAAATAAGCTTGTCACACCGCTTCTTATCAAGGATGTAGCCTTCACTTTCCTTCTTATCAGAGAGGAACTTCATCGTGGCATCAAGCTTTCCAGCCTCACTGAGTCCATGGATCCACGCACCATACACATCACAGGACGGAAACTTATCAACGAGCAGGGCTGCCTCAGCAAAACGTCCACGGCGGCAGAACTCAGTGACGATGGAGCCAGCCGCGGGGCCACGGGATGCATCAGCAAACGGCATGGTGTCGAGGAGAGCGACGGCATCGTCGAGGCGGGCGCGACGACAGTGGCTCTTGATGAGTATGCATGTAGCGACGGGGCTGGGAGGAAGGTTGCGGGCGAAGGACTCGGCAAGGTCGTGGAGCGACGCATCGACCAGGGAGTTGAGGAGGATGCGTGATGAGACAGCGTCGAGGTCGAGGCCGCGGAAGCGCATGCGGCCGAGGACGTTGAGCCCCCGCGCTGCGGGTCGCCCGCGACGGCGTAGCCGACGACGAGCGTGTCGTGGAAGCGCAGGTGGCCGCCGGTGGTGGGGGTGTCGGAGAAGAGGCGGAGCCAGTCGAGGAGGACGGCGTTGCGGCGCGCGCGGGGAGAGGAGGCGGAAGACGGCGTGGTAGACGACCCGCGTGTGGCGGTAGTGCGCGCGGCGGCCCGACCAGTCGAAGAACTTGAGGCGGAGCAGCAGCAGGGCGTCGGCGTCGCGGAGCCCCGCGGGCGGTGGCGGAGCACGGCGAGGACGAGCTTCTCCGAGAGCGGGAGCGCCTGAAGCGCGTCCGTCTCATCGGACGCGAGCGCCTTGTAGATCGCATCGAGCGCCTTGGGCGGCGCCGGCGCGGACGCGGACGCGGGGCTGCGGGACTCGAGAAACCAGTCGTGGAAGGAGGCGGCGATGGCGGACGAGGCCGCGGCTACAAGGCGGGCGTCCTCGGGGCGCGGCGGAAGCAGCGGAGAGAGTGGCGGGAGCGACGGCGGGCGCGGGGGAGGCGAGGAAGCGGACGCCGAGAAGGTGTTCGACAGAATGGCGAGGAGGGGCCGCGAGAGGTGGAGGCGGAGCTGGCGGCGGGAGCGGCAGGAGAGCGGAGCGAGGGAGGATGCGGGGCATGGCGAGGCGAGCGGTGGTCAGCGCCGCGGACGTGGCCGCCGGCAGCAGTGGCGGCCGGCGGCGGTAGGTGGCATCTGTGGGATGCGCGCGGGTGGCGGGGCGGCGGCGGAAAGGCACGAGGTACGGGCAGGGTGGTACCCCTTCGGAGTTTGGGTTGGATCATGGGTCGTCGTGGTGGCGTGCTGTGGGCCGAGTGTTTGTTTGGGTCGGCCTGGCTCCGGTCGTTTCTCTCTCTCTCTCTCTGTTTTTGGCCCCTTTTTATTTATTTCTTTTTTAACTTTTTTATTTATTTCATCCACACATATTTATATTATCACAGTAGATTTTTTTTCCTTTCAGTCTCAAAGTGCATGGCTTGGGGTAGGAGATTGACTTGAGTTTATCGGTAGAGCTTGAGGAAGAAGGCAACTTTGGAAAATGTCTCAATTCCTCGATTCAAGCGAGGTCATGGTTGAAGAAGGGGGTGAGGCCATTGGTAGGGCTAGATAACAAGCCAGCTCAACTCGACTTCGTCCAAGCTCATTTAGATAATGTCGAGTGGATCCAAACCACTAACGAGTTGAGATGAGCGAGGCTGTCGAACTCTGAAGCTTTCATCCAGTCCTAACTGTTGGCATCATCATCATTCTCTTAAGCTTCAAATACCTCCATCAAGAGTAAGGTTTGGAGATCTTTGGCGCCAATGTAACAGATGAAAACAAATGAAAGGACAAGAGTGAGTCAATGATAGTGTGAGCTTGGCGATGGCGGAACCCGAAATTTTGAATAAGGGGGCGAAAGCAACAAATGACACACAAGTAAATAGGTGAAAAGAGTTTTTTGCAATGCATCATTGAATTTTGATGAAAAATTTGAATTTCTATTGAATTTTGGAAGAAAAATTGAAATTTTATTGAATTTTTAATAAAAATTCTATTGTTTATATAGTATAATAAAAAAAGTCATTGTTTTGTTGGGGTGGGGGGGGGGGCACGGCCACTACCGCCCCCGTTCCGCCAATCGGTGTGAGGGGAGAGCTTTGTTTTGTCTGAGAACTCAGAGGCGCATAGGAGTGGTAGGATAAATGTAACTTGTTATGACATGTGATGCAAGCAGGGGGCGGCGTGTCTGAGTTGTGTGCTGGCCATGCATGCACATGGTGCTACCATACCACTCGACATGACCACAAGAGGTTTGTTCAATCTGGATCTTTGGATGATCTTCAGGGTTAGATAGATACAAAGCATAATTTGATGTAATATATGGATTTTGGCAAACTAAATTTTATTGATGAGTATAGCCACCTGTACTCTCTCTTTTCTTTCCTAGATGGATAGAGTGCCACTTTCTTGCATCATTTCATATGCTTACGTGATCAAGTTTGAAGACCACACTATAATATGAAAACAGATGGAAAAATTATTATGATACATATGGTCACAAATATACAACTAACTAGAAGCATAGCCCACACATTGCTGCTGAAATTAGTGAAGATTTAAAAAATGAATTGGACTATATATAATTACTTATGCTAAAGGAATAAACTATTATAAATTAATTCTAGTAGATTCAGTGGTATATTGACGATACTTATGTGTCTTTCCTGAGGTGGACATCACATTTGCATATGCAAGTGGATTTTAATTGCATGTGATAGTGCATCGCCGAGGTAGATAGGTCACATGTTGAGATAAATCACTAGTGGGGTTTAGGATTATAAAAGATAGAGATATTATCGGCTATGAGCTAGTTTCTTAAAACATAATTATGTTTCAACAAAATACACCCCATTGTGTTATGGTGCAAAACCAATTTCTT